>VMDO01014011.1:0-56073 GCA_007922755.1 Pedetes capensis | reverse complement strand
GAGGACCGGCCCCTCTCCAGACCCCCGCCCCCAGGTCCGGCCCCGCCCATCCCGACGGCCCGACCCCTTCCCAGACCACGCCCCCGCGCCCCCGCCCCGACCGGCCGCCCTCCCCCGACGGCCCGGCCCCCCCCCCGAGGCCCCGCCCCCGGCCCGGCCCCGCCCCCGACGGCCAGCTACCCGCGCCCTCCTCCGGACCCGCCCTGCCCTGGTTGGGGGCCGCCCAGCGTCGGGCGCAGCTGCAGGTCGAGCGGCCTCGCGCCGCGAGGTGCGGTCCACTCACCTGTCAGCGGGGGCGGGGCCGGCGCGCCCTCCCCAGCGCCCGGCGTAGCACGCGCTGCGCCGCGGGGTCCTGGCCTGGCTTGGTCCGAGGGGATCATTGCCCTCCCCGCCGCGCGCACTGAGACTCCTCGCCTCCGGCGCCTCCTCGAAAGGCGGCCGCTCAGCCCCGCCCTTGGTCCCCTCCCCCAGCCCTGCGGCGCGCACCGCGCTTACTAGGGATGCGGGCCCTGAGGGGCGGTGTATGAGCGGAGGACGAGGGGCTAAGGGCGGGGCCTGGAGCAGCGAGTGTTCCCGGGTGGGAGCTAGGCGTTCAGCTTCTGAGCTCAGAGCGCGGGGCTGGGGTGCTAATAATGCCAGGACCAGGAGGAACATATTCTGATTTACCGTTTTAAAAAATTCCTTTTGTGGCCAGGCATCGGAGGCAGGAGGATCACGAGTTGTAGGCCAGAAGGAGCCTGCGTAATTTAGCGAGACCCTGTCTCAAGATAAAAAATAAAAAGGAGTTAGGGCCGGGCGCGGTGGCGCACGCCTGTAATCCCAGCGGTTTGGGAGGCGGAGGCAGGAGGATCGATCGCAAGTTCGAGACTAGAAGCAGACTGCGTAATTTAGTGAGACCCTGTCTCAAAAAGTAAAAAAAAAAAAAAAAGGCTGGGGGCGCAGCTCAGTGGTCCAGCATTTGCAGAGGATGCAAGCATGAGGCCCTGGGTTCAAACCCCAGTACCGCAAAAAAAAAAAAAAAAAAAGGTTAGGATGCAGCTCAGTGGTAGAGCGCTTGCAAAGTATGTGCGAGGCACTGGGTTCGACCCTCCCCCAGTGCCATAGAAATAAAAATCAAATAAATTTGTTTTGTTGAGCAAGAACTGTGGGGGTGGAGCTCAAGTACAGATGTCTCCACTTACTGTTTCATCTTACTGTGGTGGGAGGGCCTCCTTGTGCAACCCCTCTCTTCCTCACGTTCCATTCGGTATTGAGTACAGTACAGGAGGTAACATCTTTTACCAAATGGCCTTTGTGGGCTGAGAGCATAGCTCAGGGGGAGAGTGCTTGCCTGGCATACCTAACTAAGGCCCTGGGTTGGATCCCCAGCACCACACACACAGCTTTGTGCTGGAAGACTGTCCCCAACTTGTAGGCCTGGTAGGCTGTTGTGAGTGTTCTGAACACATTTTAGACCCGGTAGAGCTTAGGTATATGAAATACATTTTAACTCAGGATATTTTCCAATGTAGGAAGGGTAAGCCCTTCCTACATTGAGAAACATTTGTACCTAGATTTGATAACTGCTTCGCAGATGGTGATTGGAGTCAAGGCTGGATGGTGTCAGTGTTGGGGGTGTACCCCAGAACCTTTCTTCCTCCAACAAAAGGAGAGGGCATGCAGACCCTGGAGAGGGAGCCCTGGGGCCCCCCCAAATGTGGCCTCCTCAGGATTCCCATGTTCCAGGAGGGAGGGTCTAACTGGCCCCACCCCACACATTCAGGCCAGGCCTATGAATGGTGGAACCCCCAAACAAGGAGTTTGAAATGTCAAGGGGAACTTCTGGCTTGGAGTGTGTCAGATAACAGAGATGAGCATGGGCTCCACAGGTGGAGTTTGTGCGTGAATGTTGTGTTCCCAGGCAGGTTGTTTGCTATCTCCAGGAGTCACCTAGCCCTGGAAGGACAGTCTCTCCAGAATTAGGACAGGTCCGAGATGTCAAAGCATCAGAAAATTAAAAACACATTTTTGTTTGCTTGTTTTCTTTTGATTCTTTTAAGGCAATCTTGCTGTGTAGCCCATGCTAGTCTCGAACTCACATCAGTTCTTCTGCCTCAGCCTCCTGAGTGCTGGGATTACAGGTGTATACCACCACACCCAGCTTAAACACATCTTAATACCACCTTGTGTGACTCCTCCTCCCAGAACCTTCTTCTGACTTCAGCAGATCCCCTATGGCTTGGTAGCAGATTTCCTTTTCTTTCTTTCTTTCCTCCTTCTTCTTCCTTTTTTTTTTTTTTTTTTTTTTGTGCCTTGGCAGTTGAACCCAGGGCACATATTTTGCAAGTGCTCCACAGCTGAGCTGCACCCCTATCCCCACTTCTCATTTTTTATTTTCAGACAGGGTTTCACTAAATTACTCAGGCTGCGTCTGGCCTCAAACTTGTGATCCTACTACCTCCACCTCCCAAATTGCTGGGATTATACATATGAGCCACCTTACCTAGCTCAGTAGTTGGTTTCCAAAGATGTCTACCAGCAATTCCTTTCTTCCCGTAGATGTAAAATAACAACTCTGAAATAAGGGAAGAGCTTATTCTGAGCCAATATGAGTGACAGTGTCCTGGGAATACACACTCAAGTTACCAGGGTGGACATGGTTCCTCTGCGGAAGGTTACAGAAGCGTTTATAGTTAGGAGAGGAGGTTGGTGGAGCCATCAAGTAGGCAGAGTGCACGGGTGAGAGGATCTCTTCTGCAGGATTCAGGTGTTGCCTTTAACAAGGTGGAAAGCTGAGGGTAGTGACACATGCCTGTACCCCCAGCCACTCAGGAGGCTGAGGCAGGAGGATTGCCAGTTCCACACCAGAGGCAGCCTGTATAACTTAGCAGCAACTGACTAAAAATAACCTTCAAAGAAACCTTAATACAGACACACATGCACGCATGCATGCACGCACGCACACACACACACAGGGCCTAATGTGGTGATGCATGCTTGTAATCCAAGTACTCAGGAGGCTGAGGCAGGAGGATTGCCAGGAGTTCAAGGCTAGCCTAGACTATATAGTGAGTTCCAGGCCAGTTTCCGCTACACAGCAAGATTCTGTCTCAAAAAAATAAACAACAACAACAACAACAAATAGGACAAGAGTGCAGCCCAGTGGAAGAGCACTTGCAAAGTATGTATGAGGTCCTGGGTTCAACCCCAAGGCACTGCAAAATAAGAAAAAATAAGATGGGGAAATGTTTTATGGGATTCTGATGTTATTTTTAACAAGATGAGGAAATTTTTTATAGGATTCAGATGTTATCACATTCTTAGCTTTAGGGTCGCACAGGTTAGAATCTGTCAAGCTTAGTCTACAGTTCAGTGATATCTAGTAGTCACAAAAGAGTGATGCCGGACACAGAGATTGATAGTAAATGGGTACTAAAGGGGACAAAAGACAGCCCAGGATAACTGTGGCTTCTTGAGCTGCACCATTTCCATCTCTCCACAGTCATGATATTCCAATCAGCAAAGGTTACTCTGCAAGCTCTTGAATACAGATGTGGCTTTTTATTTATTTTTTTTACTACTGGACGTTGAACCCAGGGCCTCATTAGGCAAACGTTCTACCCCTGAGCTGCACCCCAAGCTCCTTTTTTATTTCTTATTTTGAGACAAGGTCTTACTAATTTGCACCAACTGCCTCTGGCCTCAAAATCTCAACCCTCCTGCCTCAGCCTCCCTAGTCACTGGAATTAAAAGCATGCAACATGGTGCCTGCCCCACATGCGGCTTCTTAAAGAACTTCAATTCATGGCTCAGGAGGCAGAGGCAGGAGGATCGCAAGTTCGAGACCAGTGGCAGTCTGCATAACTTAGCAAGACCCTGTCTCAAAAAGTAAAAAAATGGGCTGGGGGTGCAGCTCAGTGGTCCAGCACTTGCAGAGCATGCAGGCGCGAGGTCCTGGGTTCAACCCCCAGTACTGCAAAAAAAAAAAAAAAAAAAAAAAAAAAAGAACTTCAATTCACAGTCCCTTTACATTCATATTGTTCCTCCCATCAGAAGTGGGCTTTTCCCCTTTCTGTTCAGTCTGGCCTGGCCCAGTGACTTGCTTTAACTGATAGAACTGCAACAAAGGAGATGCCATGGTAGTTCCAGGCCTGGAGGAGTCCTTGGCCACCAAATGAAACATCTGCCTACTCTGTGGAGAGATCCTGAGCTAGATATGGTAGGAGGGGTTAGTGGAGCTGTCTTAGATATCTAGCTTAAATCATGCCCAGCTGACTTCAGCTATATGAGTGACCCTGGCTGTTTCAGCTGTCTGTTGTCACACTACCACTACAATTTATTATTTATCCTGAAAACTGGGCTGGACTCAGCCAAGAACCTCTTCCATTCCGGGTGGTATGTGCTGGGGATGAAATGCCCTAGCTGTCTATTGAACTTACACGTCTGCCGCGTGGGCTGGACTGGTCAAGTATGTCCTTCGTGAGGTATGTCTCCTTATGGTTAGCTTGGGGTTCCACACAACACTCTGGTCTCAGGATAGTTGGAATGATTACCTGGCGGCTGGTCTCCAAGAGGAAGGAAGCTGCAACCACCAATCCTAAGAGTGACTTCAGAAATCCCTATACTGTCTACCACATTAAATGCATCAAAACAGTCATAGTACCAGGGTGGGGTGCAGCACATGTAGGTAAGGGAAGGAGTTGATGGTGACGCTTCGAGACAACTTACCATACCGGCCACAACAGTGGAACCCACCAGGTTCAACCTAGATTTTAGAGTCATGAGAAAACAGTTGTTTTTAGCCACTTAGTTTTGGGGTGGTTTATTATGCAGCAATAGATAAGCGGAACAGAAGTTGGTACTTAGAACTAAGATGTTGTCAAAGAAATACCTTTTAGGGTTAGGCAGGAGGAGGTGCCTGGATGGACCGTGAGAAGACGGGTACTGGGGCCTGGAGACAAAGTAGACTGTGTGTGTTGGTGGGATCAATGCCTGTGGTAGCTTGGAAAGAAAATGAATTTAATGATCTGATTTTCCTGATGGAAAGTTTAAAAAGCCAATCACCTTCCTCCAGTTATTTATGACAAAGTGAAAGCAAGAACAGAGAGAAGAACCTGGGAAGGAATTGTCCTATTTCCAACCTGGTTAGAGGGTATGCTTCAACCTAGGTTACGCTGACTTAGAAAATAAAATCGTTAAACTGGGTGCAGTGGTGCAAGCCTATAATCCCAGCAACTTGGGAGGCAGAGACAGGAGCATCGCAAGTTCAAAACCAGAGGCAACCTGTGTAACTTAGTGAGACCCTGTCTCAAAACATAAAGCAAAAAATGGGCTGGGGGTACAGCTCAGTGGTTGAGCACTTGCAAAAAGCATGTGTGAGGCCCTGGGTTCAACTCCCTCACACTTCAAAAAGACAAAAAGAAAATTGTTTCTTGCTTCCAACCTCTCCAGGGAACAAAAGGTTCCCAAAAGAAATGCTATCATGGGGGTGTAGCTCAGTGGAAGAGTGCTTGACTACCATGCATGAGGCCATAGGTTCGATCCCCAGCACCATAAAACAAAGTCCTCTAGCATTGGCTGGGCACTGTGTTGCGTGCCTGTAATCCCAGTGACTTGGGAGGCAGAGGCAGGAGATGTGTGAGTTCAAGGCCAGCAGCAGCCTGCATAACTTAGTGAGACTCTGTGACTCCAATTAAAAAAAAAAAAAAAAAAAGGGCTGGAGATGCAGCCCAGTGGTAAAGCATATGCAAAATATGGCAAGGGCCTGGGTTCGGACCCTAAGTATCTCTCTCTCTCTCTCTCTCTCTCTCTCTCTCTCTCTCTCTCTCTCACACACACACACACACACACAAAGTGACATCACAAAAAGAAAGTTAAAAATAATTTAAAAATTAAAAAAAAAAAAAAAGTCACAATGAGGATGAAACTGAAACTCAGGGCATTGCCAGCAAAACAGGGCCTCAGAGCTGAAAGCTACTCAAGGGTGTGCTGTAAGACCCTCAGCCAGGACCTTGGAGGGCTTTCAGGCAGGAGCTGAGGTGTCCTCTTTACCCTCTCTAAATATTAACAGCTTTAGGACGTGGATATCACTGTACTACTGACTTGCAGTCCACAGTAAGAGGGGACTTTTCAGAGACCCGTGATATCGCTGTTGTGAAGTGAGTTCTAATTTTATGCATGAAATATCCAAGCCACCACACACAAAAAAATTTTTTTGGTGTTTTGAGACAGGGTCTTGCTATGTAGCTCAGGGTGGCCTTGAGGTTTCAGTTTTCCCACATTTACCCCCTAAGTGTTAGGGTTATAGGTGTGGGCCACCACACCAGGCTCACAAGCACTTTCTTTCTTTTTTTAAAGGATAGTATCTATTTCAACTAAAAAGGTCAGAGTTCAAAATAAAAGAAGCCTCTGGGCCCTCAACTTTCTATGTGTGAGAGCAGGCTGAGAAACCTGCTGGACTAAAAATGTGAGCCATTTCCCATGGAAACAGAAGAATGTCTCAATGCACAGCCAGAAGCCCAGAGAAGAAGCCACAAGAACACAAGTGGGGGTGTAGCTCAGTGGTAGAGCAATTGTCTAGGACCCATAAAGCCCTAGTTTTGATCCCCAGCATTGCAAATGCAAAAAGTATTTTTGTTGTTGTTAGGTGCCTACAAGTCAGGTCTGACTCATAGCGACCCTATGTACAGCAGAACAAAACACTCCCCAATTCTATGCCAGGCACACAATCTTATTTATGCTTAAGCCTATTGTTGCAGATACTGTGTCAAACTATCTAATGGAGGGTTTTCCTTTCTTTCATTGACCTGCCACTCTCTCCTGTGCATAGTTGCCCTTTATGTTGGTGAAAAAATGCATTTGCTATGAATAGGTCTGACAAAATTCTATCATGCAATCTCCTGCATCATTTCAGTCACCAAGGCCATATTTTCTGACTAGTAAGCCTTCTTCTTTGTTTACAATTTTTGCATTCCAGTCACTAGTAATTACCAGCACATCATGATCACATGTGTGATCGATTTCAGATTGCAGAAGCTGTTAGAAATCTCCCCTATCTTCATTTGTGGCGTTAGTGGTAGGTGCATAAATTTGGATAATAGTCATATTAACTGGCCTTCCTTGTAGGCGTATGGATGTTATCCTATCACTGACAACATTGTATTTCAGGACAGATCTTGAGATGTCCTTTTTGATGATGAATGCAACCCTATTTCTCTTTGTCATTCCCAGCATTGTAGACCATATGATCGTCTGTCTCAAAATCCCATGCCAGTCCATCTTAGCTCACTGATGCCTAGAATGTCAATGTTTATGTACTCCTCATTTCTGTTAACGATTTCTCACTTTCCTTGATTCATACTATGTACATTCCATGTTCCAATATGAATAGATGTTTACAGTTGTTTCTCCTCATTTTGAGTCATGCCATATCAGCAAATGGTGATCCCTGGGGCTTTACTCTATTCCCATCATTAAGTTCAACTCTACTCTTCCCTAAACATCTTTTGAGTGCCTTCCAACTTGGGGGCTCCTTTTCTGGCACTATATCTGACGATGTTTCTATGCTACTCATAAGATTTTCAATGGCTAGTTGTTTCAGGAGTGGGCTGCTGCATCCTTCTCCCTAGTTTGTCTTGGTCTGGAAGGTCAACTGAAACCTGCCCACCATGGGTGACCTTGGTGGTATCTGTAATACCAGTGACACAGCTTTCAGCATCACAACAACATGCCAGCCCCACAGTACAGCAAACTGGTAGACACGGGTATACATAGACTTCATCAGAAGGAACATACAGAAACAAAATGGAGTACGTTTGTAGAAAGAGACTATGAAAAACCTCAATATCAAATGTCAGAATGAGACCAGGTACTGATTGTGGATCAGATCATCAACTGCTCATTTGCAGGTTCAAACTGAAAAGGAAGAAAATTAGAACAAGTGTAGGAGAGCCAAGGTATGACCTCCAGTATATCCCACCTGAGTTCAGAGACCACATCATGAACAGGTTTAATACATTAGACACTCATGATAGAAGACCAGATGAATTGTGGCATGACATCAAAGACAATATTCATGAGGAAAGCAAAAGATTATTTAAAAGACAGGAAAAAAGAAAAGACCAAATTACATGTCAAAAGAGACTCTGAAACTTGCCCTTGAATATCGAGCAGCTAAAGTAAAAGGAGGGCTGGGATTTAGCTCAGTTGGTGGAGAGCTGCTCTACAGTCTCTGAGGTCCAGAGTTCGATTCCCAGCACCGCAAAAATGGGAGAAAGACGTGGCAACCCACTCCCAAGGCAATCCCGAAACAGTCAGCCATTGAAAATCCTATGAGGGTCACTATGAGTCGGACTCGCCTCGATGGCACCTATTAACAACAACAAAGTAAAAGGAAGTCATGATGAGCTAAGGAACTACAGAAGATTTCAAAGGGCAGCTCCAGAAGACAAAATCAAATATTTTAATGACATGTGCAAAGAGCTGGAGACAGAAAACCAAAAGGGCAGAACATGCTCTGTTTTTCTCAAGCTGAGGGAATTAAAAAAAATTCAAGCCTCAAGCAGCAATAGCTAAGGATTCTACAGGGAAAATATTAAATGACACAGGAAACTACAAAAGAAGATGGAAGGAATACACAGAGTCATTATACCAAAAATAATTGGTGGATGACCAATCATTTCAAGAGGTTGCATATCATCAAGAACCAGTGGTATTGAGGGATGAATTGGAAGCTGCCTTGAAGGAATTGGTGAAACACAAGGTTCCAGGAATTGCTAGAATATGAATAGAGATGTTTTAACAAATGGATGCAGCACTGGAGGTGCTCACTTGTTTATGCCAAGAGATTTGGAAAATAGCTACCTGAGAAACTGACTGGAAGAGATCCATATTTGTGCCTCTTCCCAAGAAAAGGAATCCAAGAGAATTTGGAAATTATTAAATGATATCATTAATATCACATGCAAGCAAAATTTTGCTAAAGATCATTTAAAATTGACTGCAACAGTATATAGACAGGGAATTGCAGGAAAATCACGCTGGACTCAGAAGAGGGCATGGAACCAGGGACATCATTGATGATGTCATATGGATATTAACTGAAAGCAGAGAATACCAGAAAGGTGACTATGTTTTAGTGACTACGCAAAGGCATTTGACTGTGTGGATCACAAGAAATTATGATAACATTGCAAAAAATGGGAATACCAGAGCACTCACTTGTAGTCATGAAGAATCTGTACATGCAGCAGGAAGCAGTTGTTTGAAGAATAAGGAAACACTACTTGGTTTAAAGTCAGGAAAGGTGTGTGTCAGGGCTGTATCCTTTCACCATATCTCTTCAATCTCTATGCTGAGCAAATAATCTGAGAAACTGTACTTTCTGAAGAACATGGCATCATGATTGAAGGAAGACTCATTAACAATTTGCGTTATGCAGATGACACAACTTTACTTGCCAAAACTGAAGAGGATTTGAAACATCACTTGATGAAGAGCCTGCAGCTGTAGCTCTGTGGCATTCGATCCCATCAGATCTGGGAAGCTAAGCAGGGTTGGGCCTGGTTAGTACTTGGATGGGAGACTGCCTGGGAACACCAGGTGCTGTAGGCTTGGGAGAAGGACCCAGCAACCCACTCTCAAAAATCAATCTGCCATTGAAAACTCTATGAACAGCAGAGAAGCACTGACAATAGTGTTTCGCCTGTTGTATGTAGGGTCGCTATGAGTCAGATACCAACTCGACAGCATCTAACAACAACAACAACAACTGATGAAGATAAAAAAACATAGCCTTTAGTATGGATTGAGACTCAACATCAACAAACCAAAAATCCTCACAACTGGGTCAGTACACAACTTCATGATAAATGGAGAAAAGATTGAGATTGAAGTTTTGCTTTACTTGGTTCTACAACAAACACTCTTGGAAGCAGCAGTCAAGAATTGAAAAGATGCATCACCTTGGGAAAAGCTGTGGCAAAAGATCTCTTCAAAGTATTGAAAAGTCAAAATGTCACACTGAAGACGAAAGTGTGCCTGACTCATGCCATGGTATTTTTAATTGTCTCATACGGTTGTAAAAGCTGGGCATTGAATAAGGGAGATAGGAGAATTGATGCTTTTGAATTATGGTGCTGGAGATGAATATTGAATATACCATGGACTGCCAGAAGAACCACCAGATCTGTCCTAGAAGATGTGCAACCAGAGTGCTTCTTGGAAGCAAGGATGGCTAGAATGTGTCTTAGGTATTTTGGATATATTGTCAGGAGGGACCAATCCCTAGAGAAGGACATCATGTTTGGGAGAGTGTCAAGACAATGAAAAATGGAAGACCTTCATGTAGATATATTGACACAGTGTCTGCAATAATATGATTGTGTACATGGCAGTGTTGGGTAGTGTTTTGTTTGTTTGTTTGTTTTACATAGGATCACTATGCGTTGGACCCGACTTGAGGGCACCTAACAAATCTAATCCCAGGAGACCTTAACTCAGAGAACTTTCTCCAGTCGAAGGTGGGAGAAATGAGAAAGAGAGGTCAGAAAGATTAGATATGTGAGAATTAGCTAGGCATGGTGGTGCACACCTTTAATCCTAGCTCTTGGGAGGTGTAGCCATGAAGATTCAGTTTGAGTCAAGGCCACCTTGCGCTACATAGCAAGACTCTGTCCCCCCAAACCAAGGATTGGGGGTTATATCTCAGTGGTAGAGGACCTGCCTAGCATGTGCAAATCCCAGGAATTGATCCCAAGCACTGAACAACAAAAGGCAGTGTGAGGACTTTGCTGGCTTTTCATGAAGGGAGCATAAGCTAGAAAATGCAAGTGGGCTCCAAAATGAGGATCTTACACCACCATGTGTGATTAAATTTTGTGAACGATTCAACTGCCTAGGATTTTCCCCAAGAACCCCTTACAAGAACTGGGGGCCAATGACACTTTGATTTCAGCCTTGAGACCTGGAGCAGGGAAATCACACAGTCCCCCTGGACTTGTAACCCACAGGGCCATGGGATAATAAATTTGCATTCTATTATGCCACTGTATTTGTGGTAGAATGCTAAAAATAGAAAACTAATTCACTTGATTTCTAAATGGGAAGGGGGACAGTAAGCACAGACAACTCCCAAGAACGTCTTCTGTGGTAGGAAGTAGGAAAGTGAGACAGTGACTGGAGGGGATCTGGAGTCAAGCATTTCTTCGTTGTTTTTGAGACAGGGTCTATGTAGCTCGGATTGGCCTCGATTTCTCTATGCTCCTGCTCCATCTACTGTGTGCCATCATCCCTGGTATTTTTTCCCTCAACACGTTGCTGATGGGAGATGGACACTACTAGTGAGGAAGTTCTGCCAGGCCACCTAATTTCCCTCACCCGACCCTGAGGGAGGCCGCCATGGTCATTAGGCCTGGGTGGAATGGTAGGCACAGTGGTTAGTTCATCCCAAGCCAGCTGTTTAAACACCCTGCCCTGCCTGCTCTTCACCACCTGCAGATTTTTGTGGCTAAGAAGCCAAGACGCATCCTTCTAGGAATAGCTTCCTGCCTGAAGACGTCATGGAGCCAGTAATACCTACCTCCCAGCTCCTTGAGAAGGTACTCTGTTGTTGTTAGGTGCTGTGGAGTCGTGTCCGACTCATAGAGACCCTCATAGGGTTTTCAATGGCTGATTTTTTGGGGATTGCCTGGGGAGTGGATTGCCACATCCTTCTCCCGTTTTTGCGTTGCTGGGAATAGAAGTAGGGGCCTGCAGAGCGGCGCTCTACCAACTGAGCTAAATTCCAGCCCAAGGTACTCTGAGAATATCCCTATTCTCCCCGGTCCCCTACCCCAACTGGTGCTCCCTGGGGTCTCCTCTCAAGCAAGTGAGGTGGAGTTGAGTCTCTGTTTCAAGTCAACTTTTAGGGGTAACTTCACCAATACCAGGGCTTCTGCTGCCCGTGGGTGTACTCATACTGTTGCACCGTAGAGAGTCCATCCTTTCCCACAAGGCGTTCTCCTCATCTCGGGACGCCTTCTCAACTCTGAAACGTGGATAAGACTTCTGCGTTTTGAACAGCAAGGTCCAGCCTGATCCCCGAAGTCTGTGTGCCAGCACGCCCTCCCCTCCACAGCGTCCCGGGGTCCAGGAAACGGGCTGTCTTCAATCTAGAAAGTTCTTTGAGATAGCCTCTTGGTCATTATTTCCAAAGCAAAACCAGGTGAACAGGTGATTACTTCCAAAGCAAAACCAGGTGAGCCAGAAGCCTCTGCAGAGCCTCAAGTGCTGGGGTCACCTTGAAGCAGGTGGAGCCTACCCCTGGGCCTGAGCACAAGGTTCTGCCCGCCCAGCAAGGCTGTGGAGCCTGGCGACTTCCTTTCAGGCCCGCCACTGACCACCGTGGCTCCCGGCCCCACCCTGCGCGGGTCTCAGCCTTCTCAGCGGGCCTTGGCCCGGCACGCACGGCGCCTGCCCCCGCCACGGCCACGGGTAGATGTCTTCGGAGACCCCGACCACACCGCCGCTGGGCGAGGAGCTCGCGGCCCGGAAGACGGGCGTCACTCGGAACAAGATGAGAGGGGAAGCCCAGCTGAGGTCCTGCCGGACGCGAAGAGCCGCTCCAGCGTGCCCCGCCGCCAGGGCACGATGCGGGGACACGAGGCGGCGGGACATCGCCGCCGCCCGCACAAAGCTTCCCGCGAAACTGACGTAGCGCCGGCTGCCGCGCAGGCGCCGCCCCCGACTCGCCCCTCCCCCGCAGTCGGCCTGCCCCCAGCACGCCTGCGCAGATCCTTGGCCGCCATTGGTCGCTGTGCTGCGGCGCGCGCCGGCCGGCGAAGGGCGCGCCTCGCGATTGGCCGACCGGCGGCGGCGGGGGGTGTGTCCCGGGCCGCGCCCCGCCTTCGGCTCCGCTCGCTAGGGTGCGCGCGGTGGCGGCGGCGGCGCGTGGCAGGTCCGGCGGGCGCGAGGCGGCGGCGGCGGCGGCGGCGGTGGCCTGAGCCCGGCCCAGCCTCGCCCGCCCGGCCCGACCCCGGCCTGCCCCTGAGCGCCGCGGCCTCGCCCCGGCCCCCCCGTCCGGCCGGGCCCCTCCCGAGGGAGCCGCGCCGCCGACCGAGAGCGCAGGCCCGGCCATGACCGACTTCAAATTGGGCATCGTGCGGCTCGGCCGAGTGGCTGGGAAGGTGAGCGGCGCGGAGGCGCGGCCAGGCCTGCGCGGGCCGGGCCGGCGGGGCGCGCGGGCCCGGCTCGCTCCGGGCGCCGCCTTCGCCGCGGCCGGCGGGCGCGCCCCTCGGGCTCCGGGCGCTCAGAGCTGGGCCGGGCCGGGCCGGCGGGCTGCGGAGGCGGCCTCAGGTGCCCGAGGCGGGTAGCGGCCGGGCTGCACCTGCGGCCGCAGGGTTTGAACGCAGCGCCCTTCCCGCGGCCGCCCACCGGGACGCCTGTTGCCGGAAGGGTCGAGGCGGGCTGCTCCGCCCGTGCCTGTCCGCAGTGGAGCTTCGCGGTCGCGTGTTGGCGCTGCCAAGGGCTGGCCAAGTTGGGCCGGGCCGGAGGCTTCCCCACGACACGGACGAGGATACAGGGCCCTGATGCTGGTCGACTCGAGGTCGCCCCGCCACTGCTCGGCCCTGCCCGGCCCCCACCCTCACACTTCGGGAGGCTGCGGCGCTGGTGGCACCTGTGGGTTTTGAGGCAGTGTGCGGGAGCCAGGGATCTTACGCTGCTCTCTCCGCCCGTGGTTGCAGCTGCATGTGGGAGAGAGTAACGGAGGCAGTAAGACGTCAGAGGCCGGTAAACTGGTTCTGATCCTAGCAAAGATCCCACGAGAGTAAGACTGGCCCATCTTGAGAACTGTTTCCTGCCCCTGCAAGAGCTCAGTCAGGGATTGTTGGGGCTTTTTGACTGGGTAAAGGTGCAGCAGCAATCGGTTGCATGAAGGTCAGCTTTTAAAGTTTTTATTTGGGACGATTTAGACAGGCAGTAAAAAGGTAAGCAAGTGAGTGCGGGTCCCAACCGCCCAGCCTAATGAATAAATATTAATTGGATCCTCGATGTTCTGCCTCAGTTCCACCCTCTCCTTGCACTTCACTGAAACCTTCTTTGACTAGGTTGGTGGTGCTTTTAAAGCTCGGTGCCACTTGTTGGGATTGGCCCCTTGTGGATGGGTATTGAAGCCTGATACCCACTGCCCTGGTACAGACTAACGGGGCATGACTGGTGTTTAAAGTATGCACCTAGATTTTTGGTGTAGGCGTCCCCCCTGTCAAATGAGGCTCCGTGGAGATCACCACTTGGTGATCTGTCTAATCTGAAGCCTTGTGGTTACTTTCTACTTCACAAGAAAATGTGGCTGGTTCCAGCTGTTACTGGTTATGTTACCCTTCTTTGTAAGTCTCTGATGTGTAACTCTGAAACGTGTGGTTGATTTTTAGACTAAATATACGTTGATAGATGAGCAAGACATCCCGCTGGTGGAGAGCTACTCCTTTGAGGTAAGGATGGCTGGTTCTTCCGTATTGCTTTTGATGGGAGCCTGGGAAGGATGATGAGGAATGAGTTTCCTTCCTCACGCCGGGAGAGCAAGAGACTTCACACCTTGACTGCTGCTGCTGACCTGCGAGCCCTCACGGCCACCGTGTCCAAAGCCTAGGTCTTGACAATCTGGCCACCACTGCCCAGCGGAGCCCACTGTGGCCTATGAAGCCCACAAGGCTTTGGCAGCACTGGTCTTCCCCACCTTCACCCCGGTTGCCTGCTCTTGAAAACACACTGCGCTTTGTCCTGCCTGTGAGTGGATGTCTGTTACATCTGATGAGCCTGGTTCTCTGTAGCTGCGGCTGTTCTCCATCCTCTACACTGTGTTGTGAGGCCGCCCTGGCCTTTCCCAGCATGCTCAGTTACTGCCATCCTTCCTGGTCATCTGCTGCCTCCTCTGTCAGCGGCCTGTACTGCCAGCAGTCCCACTGTGCACCCTGTCTGCCTGTAGCCCATCTCTGTGCCCACACTCCCGTAGCTGCCACTCATCCAGGAGTTTCTCTTTCTCTCTGGATTGTGGAGGTTTTTTGTTTGTTTTATTGAGACAGTCTCACTGTGTAGCCCAGGCTAGGCTGACCTGGAGCGTGTGATCCTTCTGCTCACCCTTATGAGTTTAGTGCTGGGACTACAGGTTTGCACCATCACACCTGGCTTTGTGGGCTTTTTTAGGCTGGGAAAATTTATTTCTCTGTGTCCACAGTATTTTGTAATGAGTTGTTGATGAGAGTTTATTGCCTGAATGGAAGATGTGGTGGTTAGGATGTGGCTGGCCTGTTGGTGCTTTGTGTCTGTGGGATTCCCCAGAGACCTGTAGGGTCCCAGGAACAGCCTGGCTTCTGAACCTCTAGCTGTTCATTTCGCTTGATTTTTCTTTTTCTTTTTTCTTCTCTTCAGTACTTGGGGTTGACCCAGGGCCGTGCACCTACTTTGCGAGTGCTCTGCCACTGAGGTGCATCCCTCACCCCTTTTTTATTTTTTAAATGGAGATTGGGTCTCACTTGGGTGGGAGACCGCCTGGGAACACCAGGTGATGTAGGCTTGGGAGAAGGGCCCACTCCCAAAAAGCAATCAGCTATTGAAAGTCCTATGAATGACGGAGAAGCACTGACAATAGTGTTTTGCCTGTTGTATGTAGGGTGGCTATGAGTTGGACACTGACTCGACGGCATCTAACAAGTTACACAGGCTGTCTCTGCCCTAGAACTTGTGATCCTCCTGCTTCCGCCTCCCAAGCTGCTGAGATTACAAGTGTGAGGCATCACACCCAGCTTCACTTGATTTTTCTAAGTGGGATTTGAAATGTTGCTGAGAGGTGGAGGCTTTCTGTGTGTGTGTGTGTGGTACTAGGGGGCTGAACCCTCATGGCCTTGTGCACACTTTACAAGCACTCTACCACTGGGCTGCACCCCCGGCGTCCCCTTTTTTCTTTTTTTACCCTTTTATTTTGAGGCAGGGTCTTGCTATGCTACGCAAACTATCTGTGGCCTCGAACTTGCAATCCTCTTGCCTTTGCCTCCCAAGTCATTGGGATTATAGGCATGTGCCACCACACCTGGCTCCCTTTTTTATCTTTTAAATTGAAACAGTCTCATTAAGTTATACAGGCTGTCTCTGGCCTCAAACCTGCGATCCTCCTGCCTCTGCCTCTGAATTGTTGGGATCACAGGTGTGCGCCACTCTGGAGGCTTTTTTTTTTTTTTTTTTTTTTTTTTTTTTGTGATACTTGGGCAATGAACCCAGGGCCTAGCACATACATGTACCCCTGGGCTGCACTTCCAGCCCATGTTTCATATTTTATCTTGAGACAGGGTCTTGCTAAATTACACAGACTGTCTCTGGCCTCAAACTTGTAATCCTCCTCTTCCACCTCCCAAGTTGCTGGGATGACAGGCGTGAGCCACTGTGCCTGGCTGGAGTTGGAGACTTTTTAACAGACCTTCTTATTCCTTCTCAGGCTCGAATGGAAGTAGATGCGGATGGAAATGGTGCTAAGATATTCGCATATGCCTTCGACAAAAACCGAGGAAGGGGATCTGGCAGGCTCCTTCATGAGCTGCTGTGGTGGGTGTTTTTCAACTTGTCCGTCCCCTGCACCCCTGAGTTTTGTGTAAAGCATGATGTACATAGGATACCAGCAGGCCGGGGAGCTGCTTGCCCAGTGGAGTCAGGCTCACTGAGCTGTCCCTGGGTCTGGAAATTACTTTTGTGTCCTTTGCCGCTAACCCAAAGGAATGACAGATTTGCGTATCTGGTACTTCAAGTACCCAGTAGGATTCTGCTGTGTTGGAGCAGGAGGAGGAACCTCCTGAAGGAAGGAGGTTCTGCTCACTGCTGGGTTCTCGCTGAGTCTGTTGGTGGGATGCGGGCTGCCCTTCAGGGAAGTGGGCTGCTGCCCCTCGGTGTGCCGGGTGGCACTCTGAAATGGGACCACCCACATGGGAGCTTGTCTCCAGGCTGTCTGTTCTGGTGGTTTTGGGATTCCATCCTCTCGGAGTTTATCTTTTAAATCCAGGGGAAGAATCATCAACGTGGTCCCTGTGTGGACCACAGACTAATGATATACGTGGAATCTCCTTGGCAGCCTCCCCCAGGTATCCCCCCTTCAGCAGGAGGCGGGTCCGGTTCAGGCCACATGGCTGGTGTTTCTTTCTGGTTGGATTTTCATGCTTAACCAGAAGTACCTGTGGGTCGGAGGTGGCACTGGAGACAGCTGTCTTTTCTTAGGGAGCGACACAGGGGAGGCGTCGCTCCCGGTTTTCAGGTGGTGCATCTCAACGCTGTGACTGTGGACAATCGCCTTGACAACCTGCAGCTGGTGCCATGGGGCTGGCGGCCCAAAGCCGAAGAGACCTCCAGCAAACAGAGGTGGGTCTTCCAGGGCCGGGGCCTCCTGTGTGTGCCTGGTGCCAGAAGGGCGGGTTTTTGCCCTGTACCCTGAGGCCTCTGAGTGCTTTGAGACTTGAATTATTTTTTCCCGAGGTGTGGGGTCGTCCCTTTCTTCCTGGGAGCGGGAAGGGTTTTGATGGCTATTTTTCGGGATTGATCTTGTGATAATTGACTATAGGAACCCATCAGTTGATGTGACGGAGTAGGGCCAGCACTGGGCTGCACCCTACACAGAAGAGTCTCCCACAGGAAGGATCTCAGTTGTGTTCTTCTGTGGAACAGTTTTCCCTTGGTGGAGGTTTGAAGGAAGCAGGGTGGTGTGGATCGGGGGCTAAGCCTTTGGGCCTCGCAGCCCCTTGTGGTCCTGAAAACAGTGCTCTCTACAAGCTTCCCAGGCAGAGGACAGCTGGTGCCCCTAGGACCAGGCCAGCTTCATGGAGCCCAGGGAAACTAAGGGACCTGCAGGATGGGGTTGAGCCAAATGGAGCCCAGAGTACCCACTCCTCATGAATAACTGAGCGGCTCGCTGAGGCTTCCCTGCACATTCTCAGCCCCTGGACAGCCTTTCTGGATGCTGGCAGCTCCAGTTGCCTCAGCAGTTGGTGTCTTGGGCATTGGGTGAACCTTTGCTATCGCTGCCCCTGGCAGTGGAGATGGAAGCGGTAGAGGTAAAAGCAGTAGGAACACCCAGCATGCTGTGGTTGGTAACGTGAGGCGCTGGTCTTCAGGCCCTCTGGGGGCCGCCCCCGTCTGCCGCCTGGCCTGCGAGGGTGTCCTGCAGCCCACACCCTCATCTTGCCTATCTGGGCTTTGGGGCAAAGGCAGCCCTGCAGACGTCTGTGCTTTTTGTTCCGCTGGTAATTTGTTCCCTGCTGTGATGTCAGTTTTGACCCTCAAGTTCCCTCTTAACTGCTCTTGAGTGAAGCTGCCCCTTTTATAGAAGCGGAGCAGAGCTTTTACCCTTTTGGGGACCACGTTGGTTTGTACTTTGAGATGCAAGTAAAAGAACCTGAGGTCAATTTGGCTGAAGCAAAAATAGGGACTGAAACAGAGCCAGGAACTGTGCCATCTCCAGTGCTGCTTCTGCTTGGTCTCCTCCTGAGGAGCCACCAGCAGTGGTAGACGTCATCCTCTCCTGTGAGGGAAGTCCAAGCTCGGGGCATTCCAGTGAACCAGCTCTGAACTGCTTTTCTACCTTGGGGCTGGGGCCAAGACAGGTCTCTTCGAGGGAAACCAGGGCTATGTCATCAACAGAAGAGTAGGGGGTGCCGGTGGGCAAAACCAGCGCCCACAGCATTTCCCCTTAGTTGTCCCACTGATGTGGTCTTCCCGCAACCTGCCTTCACACAGCTTCCTCACTGCCTGTCATGTTACCAGCAGTGGGTCCCTTTCTGTTGTGACACATCTCAGTCAGGTCCCTGTGGCTGGTCTGGTCATCTGCATCTGAATATTACCTTCACTTTTCTGGAACCCTTTATGGTCATGAGATATGATAATCACAATTAAGACCCTTGATTTGTAGCTGGGCGCCATGGTGCATGCCTGTGATCCCAGGGACTCAGGAGGCTAAGGCAGGAGGATTTGGAGTTCAAGGTCAGAGACAGCCTGTGTAACTTAGTGAGACCCCATCTCAAAAAAGCGGCCAGAGGTGCAGCTCAGTGGTGGAGTGCTTGCTTAGCATGTGCAAGGCCCTGGGTTCAGCTCCCAGTACTATTAAAAAAAAAAAAAAAACACACACCCTATTTGGACGAGGGAGCAGTGAGCTGAGGTTCCTAGTCAGCTGATCTGGTGGCCTTTCCCCAGCCCATTCTCTGTGGGCTCTGGGAGGTGAGCCCTGCTGGGGCTGTGCCCTGCAGGTGTACCTCATGCTGGTGGAGGGGGCCCTTGCTTGGCACAGGACTCATCAAGTGTGGCCATTTTTGGCTTGCTGGCATGGAATTTTAGAGCCCAGTAGCGTTTAGTCCACTTGTACTTGCTTGGACCTTAGGCCAGGAGGAGCTGGGACAGCCAAGCTAAGTGAGTGGGTCTACAGTCCTGGCTGGCTTCGGCTATGTGTCCTGGTTCTTGGCGGGTGGACTGGTTCTTTGTGGTGGGGTCACTCTGTCTTTGTCAGACTCCGAGTAGGGCACTGGCTTCTCCCAGGCCTGGGCTTTCTGTTCTTCTTGCCTGGCACCGGTCAGAGTGGGACCACAAACTCAGCTCACCACTAAAGGGACTTCTTTGCAAAAGCCTGTACTCCATTTTTTTCCTTTTTTTTTTCTTTTCTTTTCTTTTTTTTTTTTTTTTTTGTGTGTGTGTTACTGGAGGTTGAACCTAGGGCCTCATACACATGCTCTACCACCGAGCCGCACCCCCAGCTCGTTTACTTTTTCTTGTGAGTCAGGGTCTTACTAAGTTCCTCTAGCCTCAAACTCGTGATCCTCCTGCCTTCACCTCCTGAGTTGTTGGGATTACAGACCTGGCACCACTGCACACCAGTCACTGCGTGGCTGGTGTGTCCTCCCCCTCTGCCTCCAGAGGGGTGTGCCCAAACCCTGCGTGTTTTGTAGGACTTCAGAGAAGGGTTTAGCTAAGAAACAGCATCTGTCCACGTGCTGACCCTTCCTCTTGCGACCCCCTCATAGTTTGGCTTCTGCTGAGGACAGGC
The DNA here is from genome assembly GCA_007922755.1 of Pedetes capensis. Classification (NCBI taxonomy): domain Eukaryota; kingdom Metazoa; phylum Chordata; class Mammalia; order Rodentia; family Pedetidae; genus Pedetes; species Pedetes capensis. The sequence goes on along the minus strand of VMDO01014011.1, from coordinate 36,050 downwards.
TGGTTGAAGGGCTGCACTAAGCAGCCCCTGTGTGCTTGAGCAGCTGGCCATGCCCCTCTGAAGTCCAGTGCAGGGCAGGGGCTGCTGTGTTCACCAGCAGTCATTCTGGGGCCTCCCACGTACAGCATGTGCCTCTCAGACCTCCGTTCCCGTTGTAGGTCTCCATTGCGTCTGGCTCACCCACGCAGGAGAGGCTTTCAGGACACAGGGCAGCTCGTATCAGAGGGGAAGTAGGCTGACAGGGTGCTAGGAGGTGCCTCCCATGGTAAAGGGCAGGGGGAGGGGCTGCTTGGCCTCATCCAGGGGTTGAGCTTGCTAGGCTCCGTGCCTGCTGTGTGCTCATCAATACCAGGCAGTGGGGAGAGTGACAAAGGAGGCAGCACTTGTGTGTTAGTGGGAGGTAGTATGTTAAATATTTAACGTCATGTAGCAATAAGTACACGCAGCATAGACGGGCAAACACAACTCAAGTTGCTGGAACAAAACCTCAGGCAGGGTGTGCTGGGCAGGACACTTTGGTCCTGAAGTCACGTTTTTCTCCCTGGGTGTTGACCTGGTCTGGTTGGAGTGTTGTGAGGCCTCTGCTTTCTTTTAGGGAGCAAAGCTTGTACTGGCTTGCGATCCAGCAGCTTCCCACCGACCCCATAGAAGAGCAGTTCCCTGTCCTGAACGTGACCCGGTACTACAACGCTAACGGGGATGTGGTAGAAGAGGAAGAGAATTCCTGCACTTACTACGAGTGCCATTACCCTCCCTGCACAGTGATCGAGAAGCAGGTACGGCGTGTTGCAGTAAGTCCTTGACTCCTGGCCGCCTCTGCCCAGCAGTCTGGCTGTGGTGTGGAATCTTGTCCCTGTAGACTCCTGGGTTCCTACCAGGGTGGCTCTTCCTTTGCTGTTGCACCTATCCAGGGGGAGCCCTAGGTCCTCCCACCATAGTGCCTAGGTTGGCTTTTTTTTTTTTTCCCTTGTCTGTGTAGAGGGTGTGGAGATTGAACCCAGGGTCTTGTACATGCTAGGCAGGTGCTCTACCACTGAGCCGTAATCTCAGCCTGGTGCATGAAGTCCTGCTGGGTCCTCCCAGGTACCGGGATATGCCTTCTGCACTACGCTGTGTCCCAGCACGACAGTGAAGCCGTGATGTTCTGTGTTACAGCTCCGGGAGTTTAACATCTGTGGGCGCTGCCAGGTGGCCCGATACTGTGGCTCGCAGTGCCAGCAGAAAGACTGGCCTGCACACAAGAAGCATTGTCGGGAGAGGAAGCGTCCCTTCCAGCATGAGCTTGAACCGGAGCGATGACGGGCGGAAGAGCCACCACTGCCACAGGTTTGAGGCGTCCAGCTCTTCCGTAGGCACAGCGGACACAGACTGGCAGTTGAACCTGGAGGTGCCAAAGAAGCCAGCGGTGGGCCCAGAACAGCCGCCACAAGCCTCCCCCACAGCACAGGCAGGCTGTGGGGACAGGGCCCCTCCAGTGTTAATCTCCAACAGAGACAATGGGGAGGCTCCCCAGGACGTTTCTCATTATTTATATGTTAATATGTTTGTAAACTCATGTACAGTTTTTTGGGGTGGGGAGGCAGGGAAAGGGTTAGAAACTAAAATAGAATCATTTGCTGTAATCCTCAAATGGCAAATAGTCGGCCACACATCTAGAAATTGTCATGTGGCCAAGCTTCTCTCCTGGGCAGTGGGGCCCCCATGGAGCAGCCTGCGCAGAGTGGTGTCTGAAAGGGCAGAGTAAAGGGTGGAATCATCGCACATCTTGGCCGTTTTCTGCTCCTCAACTCCCACTGTTCAGATTCAGCCTTGTTTTGAGTGGGATTGGTCCCTTGGTGTGGAGTGTGAGGACCTGCCCCTGATCCAGGTTGGCCTCTGAGGAGAGAGCAGGCCCTGGCTTTCTCTGCGCCTAGGTGGGAGGGCCAGTGAGACACAGACCGTCCTGTCTGACTCCTGGTGCTGGGGGTGGTCCAGTAGGCTGGCCATTGTTACCGAGGCTAGGGGTGCTCTAGGCCCCCACACTGATAAATTCTCACTTTGCTTTTACGCACAGAGCCATTAGGAGCCAGCAGTGAGGGATTCTGCCCAGAAGAATCCCTGGGGCCTGCTCAGCGGGCCTGTGAGTGGAGCAGAGGGGGCGGGTGTAGGGCCGCTAGCGTGGAGCAGGCCCCTTCCTCAGCAGTGGTACAGGGCGGTGGCCCCTATGATGGCTCTGCTTCTCCCTTTGAGAGCCACTGGTATCTGAAGGCTGGTTAGCATTTTGTCCACTTAGAGACACTAGCTGAGATCTGGCCGACTTGAGGTCTGGTTGGCCCGCCTGCCCTGTGAGGGCAGCACAGTCCCCAGAAGGTGCCTTCTGGAGGTGGGAAATTCCACGTGCCCACGTTGGACCTGCACCAAGAAGACCCCCTTGCTGCTCTGAGGTCACAGTTGTTTTTGCTAGGGTGGGTGGGATCCCTGCATACATCCTGGACTGAATGTTGGTGGGGGTTCAGGAAGCTTTTGGGGAGAGGAAGTGTGTGTCCTGAAACTACAAATGGAATCATTTGCTGTAAGCTACAGACAGCAGCTGGCTTGAGCCCTTGGGATGTCCCAGTGTGGTGGTAACCTTTCTGCTTCTATAGTCCATCTGTGGCCAGGTCTGTTGGGGTGGGGGGATCCCCCGTGAGTCGGCAATCTTGGGTTGTCCTCAAGCGTGGGGCCCTGAGTATCCTCAGGCGATCTGCTTTAAAACAAAGGTTCTAGGGATGAGGCATATACTCTGCAGCCATTATCTTTGTGTCCTTAGGAGAGTGGCCAAATTGGTGTTTGAGCCTGTCTGTGTCCCCTAATAAGCAGGAACTGCCCTGCTCTGCAGTCAGCTTTTCATTAAAGATTACTGAAAGAGCTGGGTATAGTGGCACATGCCTGTAATCCCAGTGACTTGGGGTTGGGGGCAGGAGGATCACAAGTTGGAGGCCAGAAGCAGCCTGTATGATTTAGGCTGTGACTCAAAAAGTAAAAAAATGGGCTGAGGATGCAGCTCAGTGATAGAGCACTTGCAAAGTATGCAGGAGGCCACCAGTACTGCAAAAAGAAAAAAAAAAAATTACTGAAACAGAAGTGCCCATCATGGTGAAGGCGGTGCCCATTCTAGGCTTGCCTGTGGCTCCTTGCTTCTCAGCTCCAGCCATTCCTGCCAGCACAGATGCTGTCCCGCAGGTGAGATGGGATCCAGGCTGCCAACGGGGTCCAACATGTGGTGCTGGCCCCTGGTCTCCTGTGCCCTTCTGACGATCCCCAGCTCTTGGTCCTTGTGGCCACGTATCTAGGCTGTTCTGTAGAAGACGTTCCGTGGCTCAGGAAGGAGCTTGTCCCTCCCAGTCCTGTGGAGGGAGGGCTTGGCTCAGGATGCCCTGGGGTTTCCTCTATCCTCGGAGGAGGATTTGTAAGCGAAGCCCTGTTCCAGACCCCAGGCAGAACACGTAGGTGTTGTGCGAGCCGTGTCAGTGTATCTGCCTGGAGCTGCCACAATACAGTGCCACAAGCTGAGTGGCCATAAGCAGCAGATGACTGTCATGGTTATGGAGGGCAGCAGTCTGAAATCAAGGTGCTGCCAGGGCCATCAGCCCCCGGCAAGTCTACAGGAAGGTGAGCGCCGGGAGCCTCCGGTGCTTGTCCGTGCGTCGTTCCCGCCTTCACGTGCCATCCCTGGGTGACTGCCCAAATTTCCCTGTTCATAAAGGCACCTATCAACTGGATCAGGACCCGTTGTAAACATTCCACGGCCTCTATGCAGAGCCTATTTTCAAGGATCACATTTGGGGATCCTGGGGGTCGATCTCACACATCTTGGGCGGACGCAGTTAACCGACAATGTCGGAGACCAGCCTTCCTCAGACCTATTCTACCGGGCAGAGTAGTTTTCTTGAGTGGCTTTCTCATCCGCTCCCGGTGGGATTCAAGCTTCCCGTTCCCCTTCCTACACCGCTGCCGGGCGCGCCGCGGTCCGCCGGCGACAGGGGGCGCAGCAACCCGGCAGCTCCACCCGGCCGGAAGTCCCTCCCCGGCGCCCCGGAGGGACTCGGAGGAGGCGGCCCGCCGAGCGCCGGCTCCGCGCCCGACGGGGCTGGATGGCGGGCCGCCGCCTGTGTGCGCTGCAGGCGGCGGACACCGAGTTCACCGCGGACTCCGTGGAGTGGTGCCCGCTGGAGGGCTTCCGGCGCCTGCTGGCCTGCGGCACCTACCAGCTGCGCGGGCCCGGGGGCGAGGTGCGCGGCGGCAGGGACGGGTCGGAGCCGTGCGGGGCGCGGAGCGGGGCGGCAGGAGGGCCCCGCACGGCTGCGCGGGCCGTCGGGAGCCTCCCGTCCTGGCCCGGGAGAGCCCGCCTGCTCGTCGAGCACGTGCCGGAGAGGCCCTTTGCCCACCCGGAAGTGGAGGGGCTGTGCTTGACGCGGGGCCCCTCTGCCACTGCTGCCCGGGTCCGCTTTCCCATCCCTTGGGGGCTCGGTATCCGCCAAGGTAATCAGAATGCGCGTGTTTCGTAGGCTGAACTGGACGCTGCCGAGCCTCAGGTTCGCGTGGGGCGTCTCTATCTGTACGCCTTCAATGAAGGAAATCCTGTTTATCCTCTGGTTGAGATCCAAAGAAGAGATACTTCTGCAATCTTGGACATGAAATGGTAGGCCTGGGATTTGTCATAAGTGTCTGTTCACACGATCGGGGCGCCCCGATGCCTACGAGCCTTCAGGGAGGCAGGGAAACCACCTGGCGCTGGGTCTCACCCTTTGGGGACCCACCCAGCTGCTGGTGGGTGGAGGGCGCTTGTTTGAGCGTGTCTCCCTGGTCAATTTCCCAGCCCTAGAGTCAGGCTTGGGGCTGGGATTTAGCTCAGTTGGTAGAGCGCCCCTCTGCAGTCTCTGAGGTCCTGAGTTCGATTCCCAGCACCCCCCCCCCCAAAAAAAAAAAAAGGGAGAAGGACCTGGCAATCCACTCCCAAGGTACTCCTGAAACACTCAGCCATTGAAAACCCTATGAGGGTCGCTATGAGTCGGATACCGACTCAATGGCACTTAATAACAACAACAACAGAGTTCAGGCTTGGGCTGGGATTTAGCTCAGTTGGTAGAGCGCCCCTCTGCAGTCTCTGAGGTCTCTGAGTTCGATTCCCAGCACTGCAAAAATGGGAGAAAGATGTGGCAACCCACTCCCAAGGCAATCCCGAAACAATCTGCCATTGAAAACCCTATGAGGGTTGCTATGAGTCGGACAGGACTGGATGGCACCTAACAACAACAACAGTAAGGCTTAGCCTGGGAAGCAATGTAAGTTAGGATTTTAAAAGCTGAAGAACCTTTTGTTTGGGAACAGAATTGTAGATTGTACCTCGGTTTTGAAGCTGAAACTTAAGTAATACATCACTGAAATGCCTGTTCCTTCTCTGAGCTGTAGCACTATCCTGTGTTCTGACACCAGGGTTCTCTCCTCAGGTGCCACATCCCCGTGGCTGGCAGTGCTCTTTTGGGCTTGGCAAACGCTAATGGATCTATAGAGTTGCTTCACCTGGTGGGATCTGAGGTCAGTAACTGGGGCCAGGCTCTCTGGTGGGGAAGGGGGCTGAGAGGAGAGGGCTAGAGAAGGGGCTGTGCTGGTACCGATGTTTTCCTAGAACGACCCCTTTCATGGTGGGCTTTACGTTCTAAGAAAGCATGGAGTCTGTTTTAAAGTGTACTGGGATCTGGTGAAAGGAGGTCACCTTCTGTGTCCCAGCAGAATGACCGCAGTGATGGGGTGTGCAGGCACCTCTTGGTAGGCCTGAGGGTTCTATAAAGAAAGTGGGACAAGCATGTCTTGGCTTGACGTTGGGGCTGAGAATAGCAGTGAATTTACCATGTGAAAATGGTATTTCTTACGAGTATTGGGAGAGTGTACAATTCCTAAGTGATTTTTTTTGTGTCCCAAGTGTTTTATGATGATTCTGTGCCATACTTTTGGGAAACGGTTTCATCTGACTGTTGTGAGAGGGAGGGGAGCAAGAGTGTCGTGTAGGGTGGCATCAAAGCTCACAGACCATGCCTTAAATGAGAGCTGAGGACACATGGTCATGCAGGTGCTGTAGTGGGACCAGAGCATCGTTCTAGCAGACCCTTGACTCATGGCACCCGAGAGCCTGTGTAGTAAGGGCCTTGCTTCAGGTCTGCCCAGAGCAGTTGTTGGTTGGTTGTTGTTAGGTGCCCACGACTCACCCTACATACAACAGGGAAAACACTATTGTCAGTGCTTCTCTGCTGTTCATAGGGATTTCAGTGGCGGACTGATTTTTGGGAGTGACTTGCTGGGTCCTTCTCCCAAGCCTACAGTATCTGGCATTCCCAGGCAGTCTCCCATCCAAGTACTAACCAGGCCCAACCCTGCTTACCTTCCGAGATCTTATGGGATGGGATGCCACAGGGCTATGGCTACAGGCGCCCAGAGCAGTAGCCTTGTGCTAAAAATGAGGAAGGGGATGTCTGAGGAAGACTAGGCCCAAGGACCAGGTTTTAAGACAGGAACACAGATCCCCAAGAAAGGACTTTGTTGCAGCACCCTGCTGGGAACTTGCTGAGGGAGTCAGGCACTGTCTAGGTTGTTCAGGTGGTAGAACGCATATAGATCCTAGACAAGTGAAGTCACGTTTTAATGGGTGTCGTGGCTTCTGAAATGGAAACCAGAGAAGAGTTCCCATTTCCCCATTTCTGGGGATAGAATGTGCCAGGACCCTCAGAGCCCTGGGGTGGTGTAGGGCACATGCCAGCAGCAGTCCGTGGATCCTGCAGGAGTGGTAATCCATCTCGTGTCTAGGAGGCACAGAAGTGAAGCTGAGAGTCCCTCTTCCACAAGGGCATGGGTGTGGAAAAGTCTCCCTCAAGGTGTAAGCTGCGGCATCCTCAGGTCCTTCTCAGTGCCTGGCACATGGCGGAGGTTCAGTATTCGGTGAAACTGTGAGTCGGACTGGGGATATAGTTCGGTGGTAGTGCACTTACCTAGCATTCACAAGGCCCTGCGTCCCATCCTGAGCATCAGGGAAGAACAAAAAAAAGCTGGGTGCTGTGGTGTGCACCTGCAGTCCAGGCCACTTGGGAGGCAGAGGTGGGAGGATTGTTTGCGCCTGTAAGTTTGAGACCAGCCTGTGCAGCACAGCAAGACGTCATCTCAGGAAAATTAAAAGTGAGTCATTGGCCAATGCACCCACATGGGGAGTAGCTGAGGGACCAACCTCCTGAACCAGGGTGTTCCTTTCTCTCTAGTAGAAGAGCAGTTATGTCCTGCAGCCAGTATCCAGCCTCACATTGGCAAGAGAGTGTCTGTCCTTATCCTTGGATTGGTCCACTGGGAAACGTGGAAGGTAAGGGCCAGGTCTGGTCAGGGTTGGGGCTGCTTCTTTGGAGACCAGCACCTGTTTCCACATCAGAGGGGGTTAAGCCACCTTTGCAGGCCTTGGTTCATTGCCAGTCTTCACCTTGAGAACTGAAGATCCTGGCATCTTAGATAAATAGTGGTTTTGTTCTCATTAGGAAAAGGCAATACTGGTTTCTTCTGACAAACCAAGTGGTAGTTTTGGCCTTTGCTAGGTACCCAAGAGACCTCCTTGGAGGCTTGTACACGTGCAGGATCTGTGGAGAGCCTCTCCCAGGATATATTTGGGACCCAGAAGAGGGTAGCAAGAGCTGGATGTGGTCGTGCAGGCCAGGAATCCCAGCCCTTGCGGCTGACGCAGGAGGATCACAAGTTCAAGGCCAGCCTGGCTTATATAGTGAGTTCCATGTGAGCCTGGGCTACACAGCAAAACCCTGTCTCAAAGAAACCAAAAAGAGACCAGGTGGTGAGTAGAGCTCACCAGGTTCTGCATTCGCCCCCTGTGTCCAGGGCCAGGGAGAAGCCCTTGAAAATCATCAGCAGTGACTCCAAGGGGCTGCTGCATCTTCTGATGGTGAATGAGATGGCGCCTGGACTGCAGCAAGTGGCCTCGTGGCAGGCCCATCACTTTGAGGCCTGGATTGCGGCTTTCAATTACTGGCAGACAGAAATCGTGTATTCAGGTCAGTATTCTCTCCCTGGACACCAGCACAGTTGCCTCTGAAAGAAGACTTGAGAGGGAGGGAGAAACTAGGGCTGTGTCAAAGGCCACGATCGTGGATCCATGGGGGCCTGAGGACCACTGATGGAGAGTGGATCCTCTGGCCAGTACCTGTGGCTGGTGCCTCCTGCTGCTCAGGAAGTGGGTGCAGTCAGCCGTCAGCACTGCAGGCTGTCAGTGCAGCTGGCTGAGGCCTGGGAGGAGCAGGCGCCCTGTGGAGCTGCCCCAAATCCACAGTGCTATCTGCATGAAATCCCTGCTCATAAGCTCTCTGTCTATACTTTTTCTAAATGGAGAGGAAGCCTGAGGGGAATGGGTGAGTTTCCTGGTCCTTTGAGTGGCTTGAGGATGCTGATGTAGGAATAAGAAATGAACAGAACTGGCAGCTGCGGGCACCTTCTCTCCCAGGTGGAACTGATTTGTGTTTGCTGGGAGGGGTTGGGCTCAGAGAGAAGACGGAAGAGGAGTAGCCAAACCTGCAAAGAGCTAAAGAAAAAGTCTGACCCTTTTCTGAGCTCCACCTGATGGGAGGTAGTTAACCGACGTCTTGGGTGAAATGCGGTAAGGAATATTCTTCTAGGCTGTCAGAAAAGTGCGTGATCTCATCCTGTTCCCAGGCTGCTCCACCAAGCCTCTCTTGCCCAGGTCTTAGCTGACAGCCACGGCCCTCAGTCCAGTGGGTGCTTCAGCCTCCTTCATGGGCTGATTCTCAGCACGGTCAGCATGCCGCACAACCTTGTCTTACCATGACACCCTGTCTTCTGGAGTACCCTTGGTTCTACTTTGCTGACTCCTTTGCTGACTCCACACAGAAGTGGTAGTTACTTCTGGCTTCTGTCTAGATCTTTTTCTTACTGTTTATTATTACTTTTCTCCCTTCAGTTACTATATTCCAGAAACAACCACTTTTTTTTTCAGTGCTGTGGGTTGAACCCAGGGCCTTGCACTTCCATGCTCTGCAAGTGCTGGACCACTGAGCTGCCCCTGCAGCCCTTTTTTTTTTTTTTTTTTTTTTTTTTTGAGGCAGAGTCTCGCTAAGTTACGTAGACTGCTTCTGGTCTCGAACTTGAGATCCTCCTGCCTCCGCCTCCCGAGCTGCTGGGATTACAGGCATGTGCCACCGTGCCCAGCTGAAACAACCACATTTTGTTGTGTAACCCACAACAATGAGATGCTTTTTTTTTTTTTTCCAGAGTGAAGCAGTTTGAAGTTAAAGGTAAGGGATAGTAAATGCTTCAGAGTGAAATGCATGTATATAGAAGGGCAAGAGATAGAGAAGACAGAAGAAGAGCAGAGAAGACTGTAACCCAGATCTTTAAAAAGAGTTAAATTATTATTATTATTTTGTTTGCTTGATTTATTTTGCTATTTTGAGATAGGGCCTCTGTTGGTAGACCAGGCTAGCCTCACATTCTGCCTCAGCCTTCTGAGTGCTGGGATTACAGGTGTGTGCTACCACACTCAGCCCAGTTCTTTTATTCTGGGCTCCAAATCTCCTTTTCTTGTTGTCTTCCCAGCACCTCGTCTGGGGCGTTTCCGTGGACCTAGAAGGGGGCTTGTTAGTCTGAGCTGCCCTTACTGCAGACCTCTCCTCTGGCATTGCTGTTGCTGGGCACGGTCTCGTTATGCTGATCAGAAGGCTCAAAGCCGTGGCTGACATCCGTGTCCCTCACCCTCCCATGAGTCCCACTCTGATTTTATTTCCTAAACATCCCATCTCTTGTTTTCGTTCCTGCAGCCGCTTGTCCAGACCAGCATCTTACCTGGTTTGTTGCACAGAGCACAGATGATGCACTTGCCTCCGCCCCCAGTCCTTCTCAGTCCTGTACCAGCTCTGCTATTGTAAAGACACACAGACTTTATCATACTCCATTTGTCATCAGAGCCCATTGCAGTTCCCATTTCATTACGGATAAAATCCACATCCAAAATACCTGATGAGAGTCCCCAAGGCCTTGCACGGAGTGGTCTGAGCTTACCTTTCTGGCCTTGCACGGAGTGGTCTGAGCTTACCTTTCCAGTCTTGTTCTGAGTGACTTGCTCTGCTCTCCGTCATCTTCCTTTGGATATTCTGTATTTTTGCCAGTCCCAAGGGGTCATCTTCAGATGCTTCCTCCACAGGTTAATTTCACTTTCCTGGCAGATCAGTTTAAACTCTTCAGAGAAGCCACAAGCAGTTCCCACCCCACCCACCCTGGCCCAGGCCTGATCCTCTGTTCCTGTTCTCATGGCATCCTGTACTCATCTGAATTAGGATTATATGCTTCATTGCTAATTTTTCCCAAGGGCAAGGTCCTTATCTGTATTATTTGCTTTCATATCTTTGAAAGGTTTCAGAACAGTGAGGTGTTTTTTTTTTTTTTTTTTTTTTTTTTGTGGTACTTGGGAGTTGAACTGAGGTGTCTTGCACGTATTTTGCAAATGTTTTACCCCTAGGCTGCACCTCCAGCCCTTTTTTCTTTTTGTGGCGGAACTTAGGGGTTGAACCCAGGGCCTTGCACATATCTTGCAAGTATTCTACCACTGAGCACCGCCCCAAGCCATTTTTTATTTTTTATTTTGAGTCAGGGTCTTGCTAAGTTACACAGGCTGCCTCTGGCCTCAAACTCACAATCATCCTGTCTGTGCCTCCTGAACTGCTGGGATTATAGGGGTATACCATACCTGGTGGAGGTGCCTTTTTTTTGTGGTACTGGGGGTTGAACCCATGGCGTCACGCTTGCATGCTGTGCAAGTGCTGGACCACTGAGCTGCACCCTCAGCTCATTTCTTTTACTTTTTGAGACAGGGTCTCGGTAGGTTACGCAGACTGCCTCTGGTCTCAAACTTGCGATCCTCCTGCCTCCGCCTCCCAAGCCGCTGGGATTACAGGCATGCGCCACCACGCCTGGCTCAAGATTCCATTTTTTGGGTTACCTTCTTTTAGCTTGTTGTTAGGTGCTGTCAAGTCAGGTCTGACTCATACCAATCCTGTGTACAACAGAAGGAAACACTCCCTTATTCTGTGCCAGGCACATGATCTTTTTTATGTTTAAGCCTGTTGTAGCCACTGTGTCAATCCATTTAGGTGAGGGTCTTCCTTTTTTTGGTTGACCCGCCACTTTTCCAAATATGATGTCCTCCTCCAGGGATTGGTCCCACCTGACGATATGTCTAAAATGTGTAAGATGCAGTCTAGCCTTCCTTGCTTCCAAGAAGCACTCTGGTTGAACTTCTTCTAGGATGGATCTGTTGGTTCTTTTTGCAGTCCGTGGTATATTCAATATTCTTCTTCAGCACCATAATTCAAAAGGATCAATTCTTCTCCTGTCTCCTGTATTCAGTGTCCAGCTTTCACAAGCATGTGATGTAACTGAAAATACCATAGCATGAATCAGCCACATCTTCATCTTCAATGTGACATCTTTACCTTTCACACTTTAAAGAGGTCTTTTGCAACATTTTTTCCCAGTGCAGTGCATCTTTTGATTTTGTGACTCCTGCTTCTGAGGGTGTTGATTGTAGACCCAACAAAGCAAAGTCTTGCACAACCTCAATGTTTTCCCTGTTGCGTACTGACCCAGTTGTAAGAATTTTTGTTTTCTTGGTGTTGAGGCACAATCCATAAAGAAGGCTGTGTTCTTTGATCTTCATCAGTAAGTACTTCAAATCTTCTTTAGTTTTAGCAAGCAAAGTTGTGTCATCTGCATAATGCAGGTTGTTAATGAGCCTCCCCCTTCTCCTTATGCTGTGTTCTTCTTCATAAAGTCCAGCTTCTTGGAATATTTTCTCAGCACTGAGATTGAAGAGGTATGGTGAAAGGATACAGCCCTGATGCACACCTTTCTTGACTTTAAACCAGGCAGTTTTTCCTTGTTCTGTTTGAACGACTGCCTTCTGGCCATGTACGGATTCCTCTAGGTGTTCTGGACCCAGCAGCCCACTCCTGAAACGATTAGCCATTGAAAACCTTATCCTCTCCTTGTGGGCCCTGCTCTTGAGCCTTTCTTTCCCTCTCTCAGGATCCCACCATCCATACTTTTTTTTTTTTTTTTTTGTGGTACTGAGGGTGAACCCAGGGCCTCAACGCTTGCATGCTCTGCAAGTGCTGGACCACTGAGCTGCACCCCCAGTCCATTCTTTCACTTTTTTCTCTGAGACAGGGTTTCACTAAATTACACAGATTGCCTCTGGTCTCGAGCTTGTGATCCTTGTGCCTCTGCCTCCCAATCTACTGGGATTACAAGCGTGCGCCACCACACCTGGCTGCTTTTGTTTTTTTCAGATAGGTTCTCGCTACGTAGCATAAGCTGGGCTTCAACTCACTATGCAGACCAGGCTAGCCTCGAACTCTTATTGATCCTTCTGCCTCAGCCTCTCGAGTGCTCTTTCGAGGGATTATAGGCATCCACCCTGTGTCTAGATGTTGCTTTTCTTCAATGATTGGTTGTGGATCAGGGCACCAACTCCTGTGTTCTTTCTATCCTTCAATTCCTCTAAAACCAGCAGAGGGTCACAAAAAGTATTTCCATTTACAGACCATGGGAGTGTGGTGAAGGTTCCAGAACCTTCTGAAATCCTCATGTCCACTACTTCCTGGATCCGGGGTCTTGGATATGGCTGATCTGACCCTAGGCACCCTCGTAGAAGACAGTGTGGCTGGGCATGTCCTGGCAGTCCTCGTGATTGGGGCCCCTGTCACCCTGCCACCTCCAGCTCTTCCCTTTATTCATGCAAGCATTACCCACCTCTCTTCCTTTTTCCCCAGGCCTGCTCAGTCAGAAGGCAGCACCGTGGTGACGGTGTCTGGTGTTCTCTGGGCCTCCTGCCTAGTGGCAGCCTGACACCACACAGGACAGGCACTTCCTGCAGATTCCCTCCCTGAGAACCCTGCTCCTTGTCGTCGGTGCCATTCTGATGAACTTCTCTGTGTCCACCCAGGGGGGGATGATGGCCTTCTGAAGGGCTGGGACACCAGGATGTGTGGCACGCCTCTCTTCACCAGCAGGAGGTAGCCCTGGGTCAGAGCGTGGGCGGGGCCCTTCCCTGCTGCTCCCCCAACACCTGCTGGCCCCTACCAGGCTGGTATTCAGGCCCTGGCCCTTGCTCGCAGGCACTCCATGGGCGTGTGCAGCATCCAGAGCAGCCCTCATCGGGAGCATGTCCTGGCCACGGGAAGGTGAGTCCCTGGGGTGGGTTTGCCACCTGACACTCCTCACTCCCTCCCCACGAGGACTGTGATGTTCCGTCCGCAGCTCTCCACACGTGGTGTGGGTATCTGGGTCCAGAACGGGGCCAGCGTATTAAAAGGGCAAGTGGGGTGGGACTCCCGGGCACTGTTCCCTGCTGTCCAGAGGCCTTGGGGAAGAAGCAAGCATTTTTTTTCCCCGCGTGCTGCTGGTTGGATGGTTCCAGCTACGATGAGCACGTCCTGCTGTGGGACACCCGGAACATGAAGCAGCCGTTGGCAGACACACCGGTGCAGGGCGGGGTGTGGAGGCTCAAGTGGCACCCGGTCCACCAGCATCTGCTCCTGGCGGCCTGCATGCACAGCGGCCTCAAGATCCTCAACTGCCAGAAAGCCATGGGTGAGTGAGGGTGCACAGCCAGCCTCAGGGCAGGGAGTCTGCCGAGCTCCTGCCCGAGCTCCTGCCCAGCATCTGCGGCATCACAGGCCACACCCGACCTTGCTGCTGCCTCTTGTTGCGCCAGCATCTGGCCTCAGTTTCAAGACTCCATTTTTGCCCTGGCTTTCCCCTACCCACTTCAGTCATTCTGGGTCCTGTGTTTTAGCCATCTCTCACCCACCGGTAGGCTGTCCGGGAGCCTTAGCACTTGCCTCTTACGGACGTCCTTGTCCTGCCTCCTCTGTTCTTCCTGCTTATGAGCAGCTTGGACTCTGGTCACCCACACCCACACATGCTGACTTGCCCTTGTTGGCTTTCCTACATTTTGGGGGCAGAACCTGGTGTTGGTTAAACCTAGCTCTGCCTGTGGCTGTGCCACAGAACGTGGCTGTAGGGAAGTAGCCCCAGTGGCCTCACTCCAGGGTGTGCTCCAGAGGCCCTTGGGCTTGCCTGCGGGCCCACAGCATCTCTAGGATAAATCCCCAGTGTCAGAACTCTTTCTTGTGTCCTCTTCCCAAGCCCCAGGGCCCCTTTCCCTCCCCACCCTGAGCTCATGATCTCCTCTCTGTCTCCTCTACTGCTTTAACCCCAAAAGCAGCAATTGGCAGACGCCTTGCGTCCCACCATTAATCTGCTAGCCATCAGGCCGCCTTGTGCTGCCCTCTGGAGTCATCTGCATTTTGAAATGTGTTTGCATAAAGGTGTGTAAAGAAGTTGTTTGTGATTTAAAAACAAATCCCAGTGGATCTGTCATATTTCTTTGTGTATTTGTGTTCTTTTTCCTTAATGAGGTTAGTTGGTGGCTTGTCTCTTTTTTATTTTCAAGAAGTAGGATTCAGGGTTGGGATGCAGCTCAGTGGTAGAGCACTTGCCTAGCATGTGCCAGGCTCTGGCTTCAACACCCAGCACCTCAGAAAAAGCCGTGGAGTTTTGCTGCTGTTATAGCTGTTCTGCTTTCCATTCTCTACCCGTCAGTTTTTCTTTATGTGTTTGTTTACTTTCTTACGTTGTGTTAGTGTTGTTCTGGCCTTTTAATGTATGTTTGTTTATTTATTAAGAGACAGAGTCTCACCATGTAGCCCAGGCTGGCCTCGAACACAAGATCCTTTTTACCCTCCCACAGAGAGTCAAATCTCTTCAAGGTTTGCCAGATTTGTGTATGATCTTTTTTCACCGATTGCTCATGTGACATCACAGAATTTATTGTACGTCCCCTGCCTCCTGTTCTTTGTGGCTTTTCTTGTACTCAGCATATAGTCTTTATATTATCTTCCTACATCCAGATGTTCTATGTGTGTGTGGTGCCGGGGAAGAAGCCAGTGCCCCTCACATGGGAGGCAGGTGTCCTACCACTGAGCGGTGCTCCGGCATTGACGCTGTTTCTGTCCTCGCCTCACTGACTTTCCCTCAGTCTCAGCTCATGAGGGTCCCATGCTCCCATCATTCCCTGTACTGGTGTCTCTCTTGTCTCTCCGGGCAGAGCTGGTCTCTGGAGAGCTTCTTTGGAAAGGCTCCTGAGTGTAGTGTCCCCTGGGTCCTTGAATACCTTGCAGGGTTTTTTTTTGTTTTTTTTTTTTTTTTCATGGTACTGGGGGTTGAACCTAGGACTTCGTGCCTGCATGCTTTGTAAGTGTGGGACCACTGAGCTACGCCCCCAGCCCATTTTTTTTTTTAACTTTCTGAGGCAGGGTCTTGCTAAGTTACGCAGACTGCCTCTGGTCTTCAAACTTGCGATCCTCCCGCCTCCACCTCCCGAGCCACTGGGATTACAGGCGTGTGCCACCATGCCCGGCCCTTGCAGTTTTTTCTGTAGCCTTGACACTTGAAGGAGAATTTTTATGTGTTAAGTCCCAACTCACTTTCTTCATTAGAGTCTCTTAAAAATGTTCCTGTATTGATTATTGTTGGCACATAGGTGCTGGAGAGTTGGGTGGCTGCCTTTGTCAGTGATTTGTTCTTCCTGCCTACAGAACCCCATAGGTGTTTTTTTTGTTTTTTTGTTTTTTTGTTTTTTTTTGTGGTACTCAGGTTGAACCCAGGGCCTTGTGCATGGTTTGCAAGTGCTGTACCACTGAGCTGCATCCCCAGCCCATTTTTACTTTTTACTTTGAGACAGGGTCTTGCTAAGTTATGCAGCCTGCCTTTTATGATCCTCCTGACTCCGCCTCCCAAGTTGCTGGGATGACAGGCGTGCGCCACCATGCCGGGCACCACCATTTTAAAATGTACAGTTCAGTCAGTGGCTTTAAGTGTGTTAAAAAGTGTTCACTGTCATCACCACTATTTATTTCCAAAAGTTTTCCATTATTCCAAATTCCTGGGAAACTACCTCACCTTCCACCACTGATCTTGCCTGTTGTTGCTTGACACAGTGGAGTCACACCTGTTTGTCCCTGTGTGACTGGCTTCTCTCGCTTAGCTTCATGTTCTCAGGGCTCACCTCTTGTGTCAGGTGCCAGAACTTTCTTTTGAAGGCTGTTGCTACCCATTCGCCCACTGATAGACACCTTAGTTGTTTTCCAAAAGCAAAACTCTACGACTTTTTTTGAGGTGCTGGGTGTTGAAGCCAGATTCTGGTACATGCTAGGCAAGTGCTCTACCACTGAGCTGCACCCCCAACCCTGAATCCTACTTCTTGAAAATAAAAAAGAGACAAGCCACCAACTAACCTCATTAAGGAAAAAGAACACATATACACACACAAAAAAGGACACATCCACTGGAATTTTTTTTTAAAATCATGAACAACTTCTTTTGGATATACTGAGTGTTTTTTTTTTTTTTTTTTCTTTTCAGTCTTTTAAGTTGAATAGTTTTACTGGGATGTGTTTCTGTGTTCACCATTCCAGGTTGAGTTTTTCAGGCACTTTGCAAGTCTTTTCCATATGGAGGTTTAGATTTTTAAGGTTTTTATTTCTGGGATGTATTCTTGGGTCATCATCAACTGAGATATGGTCTTTCTGTGTAGCCCAGATTGGCCCTGAACTCAAGATCCTCCTGCCTCAGCTTCCCAAGTTCTGAGATGAAAGGTATGCACCACCATGCCTGATTTGTAGGTGTTTTTTTTGGGGGGGTACTGAGGGTTGAACCCAGGGCCTCGTGCTTGCATGCTTTGCAAGTGCTAGACCACTGAGCTGCACCTCCAGCCCATTTTTTTACTTTTTGAGACAGGGTCTTGCTAAGTTACGCAGACTGCCTTTGGTCTCAAACTTCAATCTTCCTGCCTCTGCTTCCGAAGTCACTGGGATTACAGACGTGTGCCACCGCACCCAGCTTGATTTATAGCTTTGAATGTTGATTTCGTGTCATGGTTTCTGTCTGTTGCACTCTCCTTCTGGTGCTATCATGTTTTCTTTGCCCCCTTTCCCACCTGTTTCATTTCTCCTCTCCGTCCTCTGCCTTTCTTCAGTGTCTGCTGCTAACAACTTTTTAGTTGACTCTTTTCCCTTGTGTTCCTCATGCTTTGTCTTTGTGGGGTTTTCTTTTCTGTTTTTTTTGAGACAGGGTCTCAGTGGCCCGGAACTCCTGCATAGCCCACGCTGACCTTGAACCTGTGCTAATCTTCCTGCTTCAGCCTCATGAGTGCTGGGGTTACAGAGGTGTGCCACCACACCTGGCTATTCTTTAAGGTGGTTTTGTCTTTCTCTGTCTCTGTCGTCTGATTTTTGTGTTTTGTTCATTTCTGTGCGAGGCTGGGGCTTAATCCTGTCAGGCGTAGACGGAGCGTCTTGGAAGCTTCTCATGTTCTTTCTCAGGTCACCGTCTCCAGCTGTTCAGTTTCCAGAGAAGGAGAATTGGTTTCCTGCCTGGCTGCCAGAATCCCAGGAGCTGAGCGGGGGAGTCCTGGTCTGCACGACAGCTTTCCCTTGTGCCGATTCGCAGGCCCACCTGCCCTGCACTCACTGCATCTGTCGAGAGCTCACTTTGCTTCTCCACAGTGACTTCCTGTTTTATGCTGCAGATGTGGGGCTGCGCCAGCCCGTTAGAGGCCATGGGGGGTCTGGGAGTTAGACTCCTGCCCGGTCTCCTCCCACATGCCATTCGGGACCCCGGGCAGCAGCTGAGGCCACTTGTTTTCTGGCTCCTTCCCCATCTTCTAACCGCGGATGGCGCCTTCCCCTGAACTGCTATGTCAGCTGTCACTCACTGACGCCCTACTAGCAGAGTTTCTCTTCCTGCTCATTTGTTGTCACTTCCTGTCTTGTATCTGTGCTTCTCTAATTCTGTTGCCATCGTTGTGAAGGAGGGAAGAAGGCTTGTGTTCGGTCTGCCTCTCCCAGGCCCATCAGGTTCTGCCCCCCATTGAGTGGAAACTAGTCAATGGCGGTAGCGTGCCTCAGTTTCCATTGTTTGCACTCAAGCCCTCCTGTGGTGCTGCATCTGATCTTCAGCCCACCCTTCGTGGATGAGACGCCACCTGCCTCTTGGATCTGACTCCACCTGGATGTGACTCCACCTTGGATATCATTGTAGCATCTGCCCCAGCCTGCTCTTTGCTTCTCAGAAACTGTCAGCTTCTTTGGTCCAGCCCCTGAGCTCAGGAGTGAGTCCGCTTTCTCTTTCCCTGTTGACAGGTCTGCTCAGCCCCTCCCTTCCTGCTGTACTGTCCACCTGTGTTCATGTCCCCACAGCTGTGGCTGGCTGCCCTTTCCTCATTTTACTTCTCGCTTGCTCTCAGCCCGACCCTTAGTTCCTCACAACAGCAGTGACCCTTATTTTTTTATTTTTATTTTTTTTTAATGCGGCACTGGGGTTTGAACCCAGGGCCTCACGCTTGCATGCTTTGCAAGTGCGGGACCACTGAGCTGCGCCCCCAGCCCTTTTTTTGTTGTGTTTTGTTTTTTGTTTTTTGAGACAGAGTCTCTCTGAGTTACACGGACTGCCTCTGGTCTCAAGCTTGCGATCCTCCTGCCTCCGCCTCCCAAGCTGCTGGGATTATGGCGTGCGCCACTGCGCCCAGCTCTTATTTTTTTTATTTTTTATTTTTGGCAGGGCTGAGAGTTGCACCAAGGGCCTCATGCGTGCTGGGCAAGTGCTTCATCACCGAGCTGCAGCCCTAGCTCCTTTTTAAATTTTTATTTCTGAGGCAGGGTCTAAATTATGCAGGCTGCACCCAGCCTCTGTAATAGCTGGGATCACCAGCATCCCGCAGTGCCCAACCAGCAGTGAAAATCAGCCGTGCAAGGTGTGTGTGTGCGATCTCCTCCAGGGACTTCCCACCCATTCAGAATAAAATCTCAGCCTGCGGGTCTGCGGGATTTGGCCTGGCGGCCTTGTGGCTGTGTCTTCCCTGTTCCTTGTGTGTGAACACATAGCTCCCCCTACTGTCCCCTGAAGACACTGGGCTTGCTCAGCTCACATACCTAAAGTCTCCTCCTCTGGGACAGAACCCTTCTCTCAGCCCATCACTCTTCACTGCATTTAGACCTCAGAGCCCTCTTGCCACATCACTGTCCCTCGCCCGCTCTGTCCTTTGCAGCGGTTGACTCCCCACCTCACGGCGTCTGTTTATTCACTAGCTTTGAGCTACGGAGGGGTGCAGACTTGGTCTTGTTGCCTGTTCTGAGTCCATACGTGTTTTGGCCAGGAACAGGCAGTATGGATGATGTTGGATGAGGGACCGTCACAGGTGGTCTCTGGGACAGCCACCTGGGAGCATCCTGCCCAGGGTTGGCCCATCACATTGCCCAAGAGCCCAGTGCTGCCTGGCTTCTCTCTGAGGGTACCCTGGGCTGTGGCCCCAGCACCACCCTGCTCGGCCCTTTTCCTTCCTCGTCAGGGACCACCCTCTCTTCCCCCAGATCACCGTGGGCAATGACCCTGCGTGGCAGGGTAGTGTGACGTGGCTGCTGAGTGTGATGCACTGTCAAGGCACATGAGAGGCCAAGTGGCTGCTGGCCGTCTTCCCAGCAGGCATCGCCAGCTGGCCTCCTGCTGGTTCTTGAGGCCACTCTCAGCACCTGTGCCCTTGATTCTGTGCTATGGACCTGCCTGGGTTTGGCCACACCTTTTTCTGGTCCTAACACCTCTGTACACTGCTGTGAGTGTGCCGTGCTGGGACGCTCTTGGCCTCTTCTGGCCCTGCTCCCCCATCCAAGCAGACTCAGGAGCTTGCCAGAAAGAAACTCCTGCTCCTCCTTGGGGCACGTGGAGTGGCATGCTTTAGACCAGGGGTCTCTAACCCCTAGGTTGCAGACTGCTACCTGTCCGTGGCCTGTTAGGAACCAGGCTGGAGTGTAGGAGGTGAGCAAGTGAAACCTCATCTGTATTTACAACTGCTCCCCATTGCTTAAATCATCCTGAAGCCACCCTTCCAGCCCACCCTTTGGGTCTGTGCCAAGAAGTTTGGGGAGTGCTGCTTTAGACCTCCAGCTGAGTTAGCACCACGCTGCAGCCGGGGCCCCTTGCTTGTGATTCCACCACATGTATGTGCTTGCTGTTTTCTCTTCTGTCTCCTTTGCTCCCATCTGGTTGACTCCTTTGCCCTTTGATTTTTTGAAGGGGATGGTGGAATTTGAGACGGGGTGTCAGTATATAGCCCCAGCAGACCTGGAATTCACTACATAGAGCAGGCTGGCCTTGAACTTGTGGTGATCCCCCTTCACTGGTCTCCCAAGTGCTGCCTTACACATACTTTTGCAAGTGTTCTACGACTGAGCTGCACCTGCAGTGTCTGTGTGTGTGTGTGTGTGTGTGTGTGTGTGTGTGTGTGTGGTACTGGGGGTTGAACCCAGGGCCTCGCGCTTGCATGCTGTGCAAGTGCTGGACCACTGAGTTGCCACCTCCAGCCCATGTTTTTACTTTTTGTGACAAGGTCTCGCTAAGTTACGCAGACTGCCTCTGGTCTCGAACTTGTGATCCTCCTGCCTCCGCCTCCCAATTCGCTGGTATTACAGGTGTGCGCCACTGCGCCCGGCCACCTGCAGTGTCTTTAATTTTTTATTTTGAGACAAGGTCTCACTAAGTTATAGGACGCCTATGTCCTCAGATTTGCTATCCTGCTGCCTCAGCCTCTCAAGTTGCTGGGATTACAGGTGTGTTTTACTGCTTAGCCTTCACCAAGTTTTGTAGCTTGGAGAAGTGCCCTGCACATGTTGTCCTGCAGCTGTTCTGAGCCACGTGGTGCATGCTGCAAGGTGTCTGTCTGGTTTCTCTGCTGGCCTATCCTCATCCTAACGGTTCTTCTGCAGACATGCTGGTTGCTCAGTGAACATTTGCTGAGGGAGCGCTTCCCCTTGATGGAGGCAGCCTTTAAGAGTGGATGAAGGCCCTGGCCGAGACAATCATCTCTGAGTGACACTGTTTCCTATTCTGTCTCTTGCTCCAGAGGAACAGCAGGAAGTGGCTGTCTTGGCGTCCCACACATGGCCCAACTCACTGGTGTATGGGGCTGACTGGTCCTGGCTAGTCTTCCGTTCCCTGCAGCCCAAACCCTCCTGGTCCGTTCCTCACACCGACAAGGGAGCCAGAATGGTAGACCAGCCCCTCAGCTGGAAGATTGCAGGCGAGTCACCGGCACCGTCCCTCGAAAGAACAGCTTCTAATGATGGCGAGGGCTACAGCAACACCCACAGCAGATTCAGTCTCATGTCTCCTCTCCTGCCACTCACAGTGGATGGGGCTCAGAAGAGCAGCAGCCAACTGCATAATGCACCCAGAGTCTGTGACTTTGACCTCTGCCCTGAAGGGGCGAGCTTTGATGTCACTCTCTTGGTCACCTGCTCCTTTTATGACCATGTGCTCCACCTATGGAAGTGGGAAACAGACTGAGCTTGAGGTCACTACCAGCCTTCCCAGCTCCACTCAGTGTGACCTGGGGAATGCCAGCCCTACTTTTTGGACCATTGGGAATGGACCCAGTAAGCGGGTTTTTTCCAGCTTCACAACTACATACCTTGGGTAGATTTTGACTTTCAGCTCTTTATATATGTTTTAACTATTAAATAAATGATGCTTTAAAAAAATTACTTTGTGGCATCAGAAGTAATTTTATAACTTTTTTTTTTTAAATTTTGACAATGAACTCAGGGCGTCAGGCATGCTAAGCAAGTGAGCTGCACCCTTAGCCCTGAAGGAGTTGTCAACATGAAAAGATGACCTCCTGTAGTAGAGCAAGTTAGGAGTTATGAACACATTCTGAGCTGCTTCAGTGGTCACAGACCTTTTTTTTTAAATAGTAAGAGATTTACTGGAAGCTCAAAGTTAGAGGATCAGTGTGTAATGGCAGCAGGACAGGCATGGTGACGGAGGTCAGGGCCCATGGTAGATGACTTCATGGTGTCAAGGGTCAAGAGATGGGAGGAGGGTCACAAGCTTGAAGTGTGTGACATGGTCAGTGTGGGGCACAAACCACTTCCTCTTTGTAGCGTTAATAACCTGATAGCCTCCAAGCCCCATATGGACCACCATGGGGCGTCACTGTGTGACCCCAGACTCTCAATGTGAATGTCTTGTCTTTGGGAGGAGCAAGGCCACCGCTGGTGAATATGTCAGAGCCTCAGCCAGACACACAGGTATTTAGAAAACATGCACTTTGGAGCTAGGCAAGGAGGCGCATTCTTGTCATCTGAGCCACTCAGGAGGCAGAGGCAGGAGGATCCCAGGTTTGAGGCCAGAGGCAGCCTTGTGGAACTTAAGAGAAACCCTGTCTTAAAAAAATAAAAACAGTAAAAAATGGGGGGTATAGCTTAGTGTTAGAGCACTAGCAAAGCATGCCGCAGGCCCTGGGTTCAAACTCTAGCACTGCAAAACAAAAAACATCCAAGTCCACCCTTTGTTGTCTTCCCCGCCCCCTGCTGTGCTGGGGCTCAAACCTAGGGCCTCATATACACTAGGCAAGTGCTTTACCCAAGCCACATCCCAGAGCCTTGTTCTCTTAATTTCTGCTACAACACAACACGCCAACACAGGTCAGATTGGTCAGAACACATTTTTCCATGTTAAAATGGTCAAGTCTCAGCTACTGACCCATTTATTTCAAACATAAGCATGTTCAACTGTCCTTTAGATTTTGTGTTAACAAATCTAAGGTTACGGTCAGCCAGGCATTAAAGTGGAACACAAAGTCTGAGGCACTATGAGGAAAATAGGCAGAGGCTGGTCAGGAGAGAAGCCAGGACGGCACTACCTGTCCCTGCAGCCTCTTTTTCTAGGGTTTCCCTAGCGGGCAGTTACTTTTCATGTGCTGCCTTGGAGCCCACAGGAGTCAGCTGATTGCTGTTCTGGGGGATGAAGCCATGAGTGCTTTCTGACTGCCGCTGAGTGGCGTGGCTTCTCACGGGCATGCTTCCGGATGTGACTGCCCAAGTCAGGGGTACCTGGTGTAGTCACTGCTGCGAGCTTTTTGCGCTGCACCCTTTCAGTGACCTGACTGAAAACACTGCACGTGGTAGCAAAGGCCTTTAATAGGAAAGCACGAGGAGGCCGCTCCCCACCCCTGCAGGGACAGGCAAATCTGTGGTCGTGGCCACGCTGCTTCCTAACGTGGGAAATTCTTGGGATACAGCTGGAACAGCTTGCCTTCCTGCGTGGGCTCGAAGCCGTACTTCTCCAGGTTGTCAGGATCGAAAGTACCTTCTCTGAAGTCCTTTTCGATAGCGGGCGCAACTGTTTCCAGGAAGAGCGCTCTGGCGGTCAGGGGCGTGTCCGTGCCTGCGGGGGCGCGGTAATTCACGTAGGGCTTGAGCTTGAACCCGGTCAGGTCGGGGACGACAAACTCTGGGACCATTTCCTTTATCTGCACAAATTTCCGCCCGAAGGCGCGGACGCCCGTTCCCTTGGCGCCCCGGCTCTTGTGGAAGGTGCGCGGCCCCCGCTTGCTCGTCCACTTGCTCATCCTGTCCGCTCCCCGCACCAGGCCCCGAGTCACGGAGGTCAGGAAACCCATGCTGCGCGCCCTGCCGGAGGAGACGGGTCACCAAGGTCAACAGCGAGGGCGGCCGAGGGCCAGGCCAGGCCCGGGGGGACCCGGCGCCCTGGACCCGCGGGGGCGCGAATGGGAAGGGACGCACAGACCTGGCCGGCGGCCCTGCAGCTCGTCCCGCAGCCCCGCGTCCTCACGCGGCCCGCGACCGCACGGACGTCCACCCCCAGGGCTGAGTCCCGCAAACCACCTCTGCGCTTCCCGCCGCGCAGCAGCAAGAGTCGCTGCGATTGGTTGTCGCCGCGTCCAATGCGCAGCCTCGGCGCCGGAAGCGGGGTGAACGTTGGGCGGGGCCAGCGGGGCGGGGCGTCGGGGGCGCGTGGTCCGCAGGGCGGGGCTAACGGGGCGGGGCGTCCAGAGCGGGAGGTCCCTGACCGGGCAGCCGCGGGCCGGCCGAGCGGGGCAGTTGGCCCGCTGCCTGGTCCGCGCGTGAATGCGCGGCCGCGGGCGCTGCCCCAGGTGCCCGGGCGCACGAGCCCTGCGGGCCAGGAGGCGCGGCCCCGGGGCGGCCCGGGCCCCGTAGTTTCTAGGGAGGCTCAGGCCTCCTGGCCCCAGGTCCACCGCTCCGGTCGCGGCGCATCCACTCTGACCCGACCCGCGCCGTCCGCCTGCCCCCCGCAGACCCCTCGCCCTTCCCCGCCTTCTCTTTTCTTTTCTCTCTTTTCTTTTCTTTCATCTTTCTTTCTTTTCTTTTCCTTCCTTCTTCCTCTCTTTCTTTCTTTTTGAGGTTGGGGCTCGCTATCTCGCCCAGGCAGTGGCTGGCCTTGAACTCCTGGCTCAAGCGATCCTCTTGACTTGTCTTTCCAAGTTTGTTGTTGTCAGGTGCCGTCGAGTCGGTATCCGACTCATAGCGACCCTCATAGGGTTTTCAATGGCTGACTTTCGGGATTGCCTTGGGAGTGGATTGCCAGGTCCTTCTCCCATTTTTGTGGTGCTGGGAATTGAACTCAGGACCTCAGAGACTGCAGCGCAGAGCTCTACCAACTGAGCTAAATCCCAGCCCGTCTTTCCAAGTAGGTGAGATTAAACAGAATGAAGACCTTTCAGCCTTACACACCGCTCAGGATTTCTGTGCACTGCTGTTCAGTGGGCTTGTGTGGACCCTCGGGCCAGCAGTCCCGGTCCTCTTGTGTCTAGAGGGCACGAAGAGATGGCTTTGGCTTCCTCTGTGGCAAGGGCTTGCTCACCTAGGCTTGCATTTTTAAAATTTTATTTATATATATATATTTTTTGTGTGTGTGTGTGTGGTTTTGGGGGTTGAACCCAAGGTCTAGCGCTTGCATGCTTTGCAAGTACTGGACCACTGAGCTGCCACCTCCAACCCATATTTTTTACTTTTTGAGACAGGGTTTCCCTAAGTTAAGCAGACTGCCTCTGGTCTCAAACTTGCGATCCTCCTGCCTCTGTCTCCCCAGCCGCTGGGATGACAGGCGTGCACCACTGCACCTGGTTTCTAGGCTTGCATTTTAAGGACCGGAGAGCCCGGGATTCAGGTGACTGAATGATGTGCAGAGCATCTGTTGACACTATACCTACTGCACCGTGAATGGCAGGGCCTGAGGAAGACAGGTTGCTCTCTGTGTGTCCCTGCTGGTGGCCTCAGAGGGCCTCAGCATCCCTGGAAGAATCACTCTCTCTGGAGTCTCCAGGACCTGTGCCCGTCCCCCTTCCTGCCTCGCCCGCTGGCGCCTGCCAAGCCACGCGCCCCGCGCCCCGCCCGTAGCCCTTGTCCCAGTTGTCACTCCCTATACTGTCAGTCACTCACACCCTGTGGCTGATGGAGGCCCTGGCTGCCCTGCCCGGACTCCCCGGACCTGCCAGGACAGGAGCCAGTGGCTCTGGTGGGCCTGTGCAGGGGGCTCGCCTTGCTGATGGACACCTGTCTCCCGTCCTGCCCAGCTGATGAGGATTGTGATTGGAGTCCTCTTGGCGCTGGCCTTTGTTGGGGTTGCTGTCTTTTTTGTGTACAGAAGGGTTAACCAATTCCATGAGTGTCTTGGCTTGGAGTCTGGCCTTGCGGAAAGGGAGGAGGGCCGAGAGAGAGAGAGAGAGAGAGAGAGAGAGAGAGAGAGAGAGAGAGAGAAAGAAGAGAGAGACAGTGTGTGGGTGTGTGCCCATGTCTGTCCTCAAAGGTGTTTTGAGCTCCTGGGAACTGCCTTCAAAGCATCCAGATTTGCCAGGTGTGGTGGCGCATACCTGTAATGCCAGCAGCCTGGGAGGCGGAGGCAGGAGGATCACAAGTTCGAGACCAGAGGCAGTTCTGCGTAATTTGGTGAGACCCTGTCTCAAAAACTAAAAAAAAATGGGCTGGGACACAACTCAGTCGTCCAGCACTTGCAAAGCATGCAGGCGCGAGGCCCTGGGTTCAATCTCCAGTACCGCAAAAAAAAAAAAAAAAAAAAAAAGTATCCAGGTTTGTTGCTACCTGGTGGCCTGTCTGAGCACAGGCCAAGGTTCCCAGGCTGTCTGTAGCCTTTTCTGCCACCCGTTCCCAAACGAGGATGCAGTGAGAAGTGACGAGGTTCCGTCCTCTGAGGTGAGTCTCCTACACTGTTGCTCCCCTCACTGTCTGAGGGACAGCCGGAGACAGGACAGATGTCAGCCTGTACTTGCATTTCTGGGGCTCAGCCAGCGCTGCGCTTCGTTTTAGCTCTAGCAAAGTCCACCGTACACCTCACTGTGTCCACTCCCTCCCCTCACAGGACAAGCACAGCCCACCCCTCGGTACAGGTTCCGGAAGAGGGACAAAGTGATGTTTTATGGCCGGAAGATTATGAGGAAGGTAACCTGCACCCAGGCTTTGGTGACCCCAGCTCCCTCCTGAGGAGGTCGCTGTGGGACGGGGCCTCCCTTGCCAGGCTTCAGGGCCCCTGTCCTGCAGCTCCCGGTGTATGCGCCCCCTCTGGCTCCATGGCGCTGCTGCTGGGTACAGGGCTTGGGGGATATTGCAGGTCATGCTGAATGTTGTCTGCCTGTCCTAGCTGAAGCCAACATGCTTTACCTGGAAGTACCCGACCTGGCCTGCAGGGCCGCTTAAGGAGGGCATGGTGCCGGGCAGCATCAGGAGGGGCTGGGCATCTGGGTGGAAGCACTTGACCTGCTTTGGCAAGTGCCAGGACAGGAGACCCCTGGATCCTCCGAAGCTCAGGTTTGTGTTAGGAAGAAAAGAGGACAGGCAGCTCCTTCCCAGGGGCATCCTTGGGACAGGATGGGAGGATGGGTGGGCACTGAGGGGTTAGCACCTGCCCTCAGGTGGGTGGTCTCTGCCAGGGTGCAGGAGCCTGAGCTGAGGATGGAGCCCTGTGTGACTGTCCACATGTGGAGGCTGCGTGGTCCACTTCTTAGTGTCCGTGCGGTTTCTAGAACCTTCAAGACACAGCTTCCTGGTCTTCCTGCATAGGGGTTCAGGAATTGGTGACTGATGAGCCCCGACCTGGGGAGCAGCAGGCTGGGTTGATCCCTTGCTTGCCTTTGCTAAGGGTGCCATAGCAAATCCCTCTGGGGCTCCTCCCGCACCCCTCAGAAGCTTTGCAGAAAGCAGCAGCCGTGGAGCCACAGGGCTCTAAAGTCTTGGCCACCCGAGGACAGTGAGGACCATCCTGTGGATGTGCAGGGCCATGTGACATGGCCTTGTGCACAGCGTGTCCCCTGTATCCTTGGCGCTGCGTCCCCCTCAAGGCGCTGGGCAAGCCGGAGTTGGTGCAGCCAGTGCCTGGGAGCTGAGGCCAGGATGACAGGCAGCCCAGAGGCTGGTCCTGAGGACCGACCCCAAGGCTGAGAGCCTGGACCTTGCCTGTCATGGAGTCAGCATCCGAGTCCCCCTCGACCCTGCAGGTGACCACACTCCCCCACACTCTTGTAGGGAACACGGCCGACCCCGGCAGTGGGTCAGGAAGTGGACCAAAGGGCTGTCTCTGGCCAAAAGGTACTGACTCCCTCCTTGCAGGCACCATGACCCACAGGGTCCCTCACTGCCTCTGTGGCTCCCCCCACCGTGGACACACCCAGCACGTCGCTGAATGGGGCCTTGGCGTACTCATGGCATTGGCTTTGTATCTTTGGTTCCTGCTCAGGCTGAGTGTGTCTCTGGCTTCATTGTTGTTGTTGCTAGGTGTTGTCAAGTCGAGTCCAACTCATAGTGACCCTCATAGGGTTTTCAATGGCTGACTATTTCGGGATTGCCTTGGGAGTGGGTTGCCACGTCCTTCTCCCATTTTGCGGTGCTGGGAATCAAATTCGGGACCTCAGAGACTGCAGAGTGGCACTCTACCAACTGAGCCAAATCCCAGCCCTCTGGCTTCATAGGATCCTGTGTTTCAAGAAGGAATACCCTACCCTGCAGCCGAAGGACCCCCCGCCCTCTCTCCTGGAAGCCGATCTCACAGAGTTTGATGTGAAGAATTCTCACCTGCCGTCAGAAGTCTTGTACATGCTGAAAAATGTCTGGTAAGAGAGCAAAAGGGTGCGAGAGGGCTTGCTGCTGCAGCCCGGGGCCCTCTCTGGCGTGTGATAGTAGCGTTAGGTCTCTGCCACCCTCACGGGGACTGTCTTTTGCCCAGCTTTCCTGTGTCAGGTGGTGGTTGGCACAGCCTGTGCTCGTTCTTCCTCAGGGCCGCTGACCTCTGTGTCCCCGTGGAGCTGGACTGCTCGGCAGAGTTGGGATGCTGTGGGGCACTGAAGCGTAGGGGTCTGCTCACTTCCTCATCTGTTTTTTCCTGTTGTGTTTAACTATTTCTCAACGTTTTCCTCTTCAGTGAGGAAGTCAAAGGAAGCGTAAGAGCGCAGCAGCAGCAGAAGCTGCAACGTCGGATTCTCATCCATCTCGCCTTCTTGTCCCTTCTCTGATGTCACCATCTCCCCCATCCCCTATTTGATGTCACTGGTCCCAGGAGGGTGCTAAGGCCTTTCAGAATTTCTGCACCTGGCTGGCTCGTAGTCAGTCTGTAAAAGATCTTTGAGTTGATGAGAATTTCAGATGTTAGACCAGAGGCAGTCTGCGTAACTTAGTGAGACCCTGTCTCAAAAAGTAAAAAAATAGGCTGAGGGTGCAGCTCAGAGGTCCAGCACTTGTAGAGCATGCAAGCGTGAGGCCCTGGGTTCAACCCCCAGTACTGCAAAAAAAAAAAAAAAAGATCTTCAGATGTTTAAAATTTTGGTTTCTTTTTTCTTTCTTTCTTTTTCTTTTCTTTTCTTTCTTTTCTTTCTTTCTTTTTTTTTTTTTTTTAGGTGGGGCCTGGTTATATATCCCGGGCTGGCCTAGAACTCCTGGAACTCACGGTCCTCCCGCCTCAGCCTCTTGAGTGCTGAGATTACGAGTGTAAACCACTATACCTGCCCCAGAAGTCTGAGACTCTGATAATGATATCAGTTGTTCTGGGTCAGCCATGTGGATCTGTGGCCCTGGGCCTGGCCTTGTGGAGACACTGACTCTCTCGAAGGCCGTCCTCACCCGGCCCTCCCTGGACCAGGTCCCACAATGCACTCTGCTTGTTGCAGGGTCTTGGGCCACTTTGAAAAGCCGCTGTTCTCGGAGCTTTGCAAACACATGGTCTTTGTGCAGCTGCATGAGGGGCAGCATGTCTTCCGTCCAGGGGAGCCCGACACCAGCATCTGCGTGGTGCAGGATGGACGGCTGGAGGTCTGCATCCAGGATGCGGTGAGTCAGGGCAGAGGGACTGGGTGAGGCAGGGGCTGGGACTGTGGTGCTCTCACTTAGCTACCTGTCATCTTAAAGCTTTGTAAAACTTTCCATCAAAAAGTTAGTGCAGCGCCAGGTGCTGTGGCACATGCCTGTAATCCCAGCGGTTTGGGAGGCGGAGGCAGGAGGATCACAAGTTCGAGACCAGAGGCAGTCTGCGTAATTTGGCAAGACCCTGTCTCAGAAAAGTGAAAAAATGGGATGGGGGTGCAGCTCAGTGGTCCAGCACTTGCAGAGCATGCAAGCACGAGGCCCTGGGTTCAACCCCCAGTACCGCAAAAAAAAAGTTAGTACAAAGCCGGTCATGGTGGCCACTCCTGTGGTCCCAGCACTTGAGAAACTGAGGCACGAGGATCGTGAGTCCAGGCCAGCCTGGGCTACATAGGGAGAGTCTGTCTCAAACAAACAAACAAAAGAACAAAGAAAAGAAATAAAAAGGAAAAAGAGAATTAATGCAAAATTTTAAACTTTAGTTCTTTTGGAGAAAAGTCAGACCCTCATTCCCGCATTCAAACACAGCACATTCTCTCATACTGTTATGCACATGTATGCCTGTTGTGTAGGTGGGATTAGTAGTGGTGTTTAAGTGGCTTTATTTTTACACTTCACCTGATATGTTTTAAACCCCCCCCACACACATATATTTAAACATTTAAAAATGTTTCTTCCAAGTGCTCCGAATATTCATGTTAGTGGTTGGGTAGTACACTGTTATATTGATCTGCTATGATCAATAAGCCCCTGGTCCCATTCTCAGGTTTCTGATTATAAATGATTTTAATTGTAAGGGAATAAAGTGTTAATTTGCCTAGGAGCTAAATACTTATATCCTGCTTGTGTTGTTAGGCCCTGTGTGTGACTGCTGGGTTAAGGCTCTTTTTGGTGTTGATTTGCTCTGGTGTTATGCGACCGAAGCTTCCCGTCACATGTTAGTGTTTAGAGAAAGTACTTAGTAGTACCTTTGTGACGGTTGTTGCCCTTGACCTTGTAGCTTTGGAATATCCTACCTGCCCTCATCCTGGGAGTAGGCATTGGTCCCAAGACGATGTCTGCAGTGCCCTGCTAGGTTTCTAGAACCAGGGTGTTATCTGGGCAGCATTATTGATTCTCATGCTTGTAGGTTAGTCTGTGGTTTGGCTTGATGGGTGATTACAAAGGAAGAGGCCTTGGGTCTTGGGGGCTTAGGAGGTGAGAGCCAGAAGCGGTGAGGGCGTGTGGCCACCCGGCTGGTAAACAAGAGACGTCCTGTCTGGCCTGTGAGAGGTCTCCCAAAGGGCTGCAGCTGCTTCTCTCTGGCCTTTGAATTGGGTAGGGGGTGTTCACAGAGGGTGACTGGCACCAGATTCCGACCACTTCAAAATGGATTTTCCTGGGTAAAGCTGATATGAAGTTCCTGTAATAAATCACCAAACTGCATGGTTTCTTTCTTCTTTTGCCTAGTGGAAAATCATATTAAAATCCTGTAATCTTTACTGAGAGTAACTAAATTTCATCCTTGGAGCCCTCGTAGTTAGTTTAGCAAATGAATTTAGGTTTTGAGAAATTTCATCTGAACTTGTGGATGAGCCATGAGGTTGAGGGGCCGTGTCTGGGTCGGGTAGGGATTCTTCTTTTGTCTTGTTCCTACTAGTTTTTTCCACTCTCTCCTTTTGAACTTACCGTATCCCTGATTCCACTGATTGCAGCCAGTCCTCCGCCTCTCGTCTGAGGTGCCCACTCTGTCGATGGTACCTTGGAGGTGGAGGCGCATGTGCCCAGCTGTCCTGGGCACTGGTTAGGGCTCCCTGCCAGTCCTGGTGGGTGCCCTCTGGTCTGACCACTGTTGCTCTGCTCTCCAAGCACAGGATGGCACCGAGGTGGTGGTCAAAGAAGTTCCAGCGGGAGACAGTGTGCACAGCCTCCTCAACATGCTGGATGTCATCACTGTGAGTACTCACCCCGCAGAGGGCACCTGAGCATTTTGGTTAAGGGTTTGGTTGTCTGCTTCTTTTGTGTGTGTGTGTGTGTGTTACTGGGGGTTGAACCCAGGGCCTCTCGCTTGCATGCTCTGCAAGTGCTGGACCACTGAGCTGCACCCCCAGCCCATTTTTAACTTTTTGAGACAGGGTCTCGCTAAGTTACGCAGACTGCCTCTGGTCTCGAACTTGCGATCCTCCTGCCTCTGCCTCCCGAGCCACTGGGATGACAGGTGTGCGCCACTGCGCCTGTCATTGTCTGCTTTTTTTGAGACAGGGTCTCATCACGTAGCTCAGGCTGGCCTTGAACTTGCAATCCTCCCATCTCAGCCTCTGAGTGCTGAGATTATAGGTGTGGCCACCACGCCCCATGGTTTTTAACTTTGTATCGTAGAATATTTCTGACACGCAGCAGGGACAGCACAGTCACTGCAGCCTGTGTCTCGCTAGCTGCCGTGAGTCCCAGCTCTGTGTGCCCCTCTCCTTCCCTGTTAACAAGAGTTTTGGTATCTGTTACTGTTCTTTTCGAGTACAGTGACTCAAAGGGGGCCTTGGGTTTCCACATGGCTCTCTGAAGCTGCCCCTTTGTTCTCTGTTAGCTGCATACTGAGGGCACTTTTGCCTGGGCTCGTCTAGGCTGCCTTAGGCTGTCTCCAGAGCAGGTCAGCAGAGTCTGGGCCATGATGCATTTGCTTAGATGGCGCCAGGAGTCCAGGGGCTCTGTGTGGAATCTCATGGGGAGCGTGGGTGGGACCCTGTGTTCCAGCCCTCAGTCCTGTGTGTGTCAAGGAGGCAATAATACCTATGCAGGTGTTGGGAGGTCCAGTATGTCCATGTTGCCCCTGTCAGATGGGTACAGACATGCTTTGTGCTTTTTGGGGGGCCTGGGGACATGGGTGGGCCCCCTGTGACCTGCCATGTCCACCAGGGCCTGTGTCTTCATTAGACACTTGGCCTGGGCTGAGGCGCTAACTGCCTGGAGAAGATGAGGGTACCACCTCTGAGCAAAGTGGACCTGTCTTTGAAAGTCTGGTGCTCAGCTCTGGGTGAGGCTGGGTCAGAGCAGGTCCAGGCCCCCGAGCCCATTGCTGTGCTCCTCTGTAGGGGCTGTGGTTGCTTTTCCTTTCTGGAGCTCTAGATGCCTCTGTGGACACTTCTGAGTGTGTGAAGGTGCTGGCAGGCCCAAAGAGAGTCTGGAAAGGCCTTAGAAGGACTTCGGTGGCCACTCAGCTTCTCAGTGTCTACTCCTATTTTGGTTTGTTCTTCTTTTTTCCTTCTTTTTTGTGGTGCTGGGGGACTGAATGCAGGGCTTTGCACATGCTTCGCAAGTGCTGTACTACTGAGCAGCACCCCAGCCTCTTTTTTATTTTTTATCTTGAGACAGGGTCTCGCTAAGTTACTCAGGCTGCCTCTGGCCTCAAACTTGCAATCCTCCAGCCTCCGCCTCCTGAATTGCTGGGATTATGGGTGTTTGCCACCATGCCCTGCTTGTTTTTCTTTTACACAAAAAATGTTGTTGTTGTTAGGTGTCGTCGAGTCAAGTCTGACTCATAGTGACCCTCATAGGGTTTTCAATGGCTGACTGTTTCCGGATTGCCTTGGGAGTGGGTTGCCACGTCCTTCTCCCATTTTGTGGCTGGGAATCAAACTCGGGACCTCAGAGACTGCAGAGCAGCGCTCTACCAACTGAGCTAAATCCCAGCTCCCTAAGCAAAAAGTAGTTCACCGTAACCTGAGGTATAGGCCCTTCTCTGTTATTTCTTACTTTTTCTGATCCTGACCTTGTGGTTTTCAGGTGGAACCCATCTGTTCCAGCACTGTGGTGCCTGTGGCCAGGCGGGGGCCCCTCCTTCCTTCCTGCCTGCTGTGGTTCATCCCGTGGCCGCATCAGCAGACCCGTCCCCTCCAGGACAGGAACCATCTTCCTTGAGCTTGGTTGGAGTGAAAAATCGGGGGATGACATTGGAGAGAAAATAATTCTGTATTGAGATTAGTGGGTCTTTTAGAATGATGCCATTTTTGTGTCACCAAACATTTGTGTTTGTCACGTTTTTAAAATGTATTACAAAATGACACGCAAAGTTCTAGAACATACTTGATGTTCTGTAGACAGCAGTTGTCTGTTCTTCCCTTTGTCCTTCCAGTTCTTGGGTTCCTTCTAAGCACCTACCTCTCTTATTTCATAATTTCTCCATCTTGGATGCCTTGACTTCCTGTCTGGAGAGTGGAGACAGTCCTCCCTTGATGCCCACGTCTCACGGCTCCTCCCAAGCCCACGGTGCACTCATGGTGGTGGTATAAAGACCTCATGCGTCTTATTAGCCACTGAGCCATGTGGTGTCCTAGGGTTAAATACCCTTTCTTGTCAACTTTTTGTCTTCCTGGAGTTAGCAGTTACCTCACTTTTTGGCTGTGTTTGTTTTTTCTCTGCGGTCGTCATAGCTGTATGCCCTGACCCGTGCTCCATGAGTGGTGCTTTTCTCTGGGAAAACCTCCTGCCCAGGAACCCCATCCTCTGGCCCAGTCTGACGGCCCCCAGCCTGCTGTCCAGTTGTGTCCTGTCGTCCCCTGCATTCTGCTGTGTGGAACTCTTGTTTCCACATTCCTGGTCTTCTTATTTTGGTGGAATAAATCCTCTGTTAGCATCCTGAAAAAAGGTGCAAGGGAGGTATATTTTTGAAACCTACAGATGTAGAGTTATGCTGTCTTTTTTTTTTTTATTGTACTCCCTAAGAGATTTTCTCAATTTTATTTTATTTTTATTTTTTGTAGTGCTGAGTTAACTTTATATTTTTTCTTTTCCTTTTTTTTTTATTGATGGTACTTGGGGGTTGAACCTAGAGCCTCACACATACTTTGCAACTGTTTCACCATTGTTCTGTACTCCAGACCATTTGCTAATTTATTTTTTATTTTTAGACAGAGTCTTGCTAAATTATATAGACCTCAAATTTGCCATCCTCCTGCCTCAGCTTCCCCAGTTGCAGGGTTAAAGGCATGTGCCACTGCACTTGGCTAATGTTATTTTATAAATCTTCTGTTAAATTTACATCTTTTTACATTTATTTATTTATTTATTTATTTATCAATCAAGATACAGTCTTGCTGTGTAGCCTAGGGTGGCTTGGAACTTGCTATGTAGACCAGGCTGGCTTTGAACTGCATTTCGATCCTCCTGCCTCAGCCTCCCAAATGCTAGGGTTACACGCGTGCACCACCATGGCTGGCTTCCGTTGAATTTTTAATTTGTCATCATAGGCTGGAAATCGAGGCTGGGCACTGTGGCCTGTAATCCCAGCAACTTGGGAGTCTGAAGCAGAAAAATCACAAGTTTAAGGCCAGAGGCAGCCTGCGCAACTTAGTGAGACCTTGTCTCAAAATTGAAAAAGCAAAAAAAAAAAAAAAAAAAGAAAAGAAAAAGCAAAAAGGGGTCTTGGGGTGCAGCGCAGTGGTAGAATGCTTGTCAAGTGTGCAGGCAGCCCTGGGCTCAAACTCCCAGTACTACCAAAAAAATAAAGTTGAAAATCCGTTGATGTAGTTTATCAAATCAACAAACTGAGGAAGAAAAACCATATGATCATCTCCGTAAATGCAAAGAAAGCCTTTGACAAAATTCAGCGTACGTTCATGATAAACTATTTCAGGAAATCTCGGCAAAGAGAGGCCTTCCTGACCTAAAGGAAGAGAACGTCCTAGTCCTGTGAGGAGCGTCCCTAAAACACCATGGTTGGCATCGACTCAGTGGTGAGAGACTGTGTGTTTTCCCTGAAGGCCAAGGACCGGCCGGAATTCCATCCTCATCACCACGCCTCTTCAGCATCATAGTGCGGAGCCTCAGCAGGGCAGTGAGGGACGAGAAAGGAATAAGCATACAGAGCGGAAAGGAAAAAATAAGTCTCTTTTCTCAAAAACCATCATTACGTAGGTAGACAATTCCATGGAGTCTATAAGAAAGCTATTAGAACTTATTAGTGAGTTTATCAATATGCGAAAAGTTTTTCTTTCCTTTTTTTCTTTCTTCTTTTCTTTTCCTTCTTTCCTTCCTCCCTTCCCTTCCCATCCTTTCCCTTCCCCTTCCTTCGTTCCTTCTTTCCTTCCTTCCTCCTCCTCTCTCTCTCTCTCTCTCTCTCTCTTTTTCAGTACTAGGAGTTGAACCCAGGGCCTCACAAATGCTTTGCAAGTACTCTACCACTGAGCTGCACCCCCAGCCCATTTTTCACTCTTTTATCTTGAGACAGGGTCTCAGTTACCCAGGCTGCTTCTGGCTTTGAACTCATGGTTCTCCTGCCTCTGCCTTCCAAGTTGCTGGGATTACAGGCATGCACCACTGCACTTAGCAGCAATTATATTTCTATACATTGGCAATGATAATTGGAAACTTAAGTTTAAAAGCTAAGAGCATTTGTAATATCACCCAAAATGTGAAACTTAAGTGTTAATCTTTTTTTTCTTTTTTTTATTAGAAATTTTTAATGTACATCATAATGTGATTCATTTTGACAAGCTTCTCATTTGACAATTTTCATATATGCAATTTGATAAACATTATTCATATAGGTTACCCCTTACCCCCCCATGTTTCCCCCCTCCCCCCTTCCCATCTAAGTTTCCCATCCAAGTCTTCTCTATCTTTTACTATGTAGTATTTTTCTATATGTCCTTGGGTTCCATTTCTGTTTAAGATAGAAACTTTTCCTGTAGTGGTCTTTGTTTCTATCTTGTTAGAACAATTACATGTGATTTCTAGTCCATTTATATTGACCTCATTCTTATC
>VMDO01014010.1:38474-56175 GCA_007922755.1 Pedetes capensis | reverse complement strand
CAGATCTCGGAAGCTAAGCAGGGTCGGGCCTGGTTAGTACCTGGATGGGAGACCGCCTGGGAACACCAGAAACTGTAGGCTTGGGAGAAGGACCTGGCAACCCCCTCCCAAAAATCAATCTGCCATTGAAAACCCTATGAACAGCAGAGAAGCACTGACAATAGTGTTTCCCCTGTTGTACAGAGGGTCGCTATGAGTCAGATACCGACTCGAGGGCACCCAACAACAACAACAATGGTTTACTTAACAGAAGCACCATGCAGACCAGTAGCTGTGCCTAGCACCCTGAGCGGGCCCTGGCTGCTGGACATGGGCCAAGACTGGTCAACCAGGTCCCTGTTCAGGGGCTAGCCTACCCAACCCATCAGGTAGTACAGAAACAATAGTGATGACAATTTGGAATAATAGAGAATTCAAGCAGCAATATTCACTCTGAGGTACAAGAAGACTTGCCATCTAAAGCCAACAACAGCATTGGTTACTCTGCTAGGATTTAGAAGCAGGCATGTTCTGGAATGGCAAATTACCAAGCAGGAGCTTCTGCACAGGTAAATAAGCAGGGGCCCAGTTATCGGACTGAAAAGTGAGAAGAAGGCAAAAGCTGAGGCAAAAGCTGAGTTATTAGAACACAGCAATGGGTCATAGCAGGGGTGACTTATGTTTAGTCTCACATTTAGCTAACTTGCCAAGTATCCCAACAGGTTGT
Source organism: Pedetes capensis (assembly GCA_007922755.1). NCBI lineage: Eukaryota > Metazoa > Chordata > Mammalia > Rodentia > Pedetidae > Pedetes > Pedetes capensis. Next base: position 55,469 of record VMDO01014010.1, on the reverse strand, counting down.
GGAGAGATGTTGAGTCTGCAGGTGGTTTTTAAGGAATTCCAGCTGTGTGGAGAGCAAGATTTCAGCCTTGAGAATTTTACTTGACTATAAATTCAATATAAACTTATTTTGGATGCCAAAAAATATAATACAGTTATCTTCATATAGAACTATGGCATCAAGATCCAAGAGGGTGGTCTAAAAAATGTTCTATTGTGCTTAGTCCTAGACACTAAGTTTTATGAGGCACAGTAACATACAGCGTAGGGACAAAGTTAATTGTCTAAAGTGCCAGGCTGTAATGCAAAGGAATAAGGCAGACCCTACATTAGAAAGCAAGATAGAGTGAGAAAGATGGTAAGAGAGAGAGAAGGAAAGAGGAAAGGAAGAAAAGAGATAAAAGAAAATGAAAGGGTCAGGAAAGAAGGAAAGAAACAGAAACAAAGAAAAAACCCACAAAAAACAAAGAAATACTAAGATGGCAAACTACAATTCCCACATGGCCTGTGTTGGAGCTGGAAAGCCACCAGAAGCTGCCAGGCAGTGTGGTGGATTGGACTTGCCCTAGTTAACAGGTGACTGCTTCAATACACAGGAGGCCTGTGTTCTAGAGACATTCAAATATTTACCAAAATATGTGTGTTATGGTTTGGATATGAAGTATTCCCCAAAAGATTCATGTGTTGAAGCCTTTGTCCCCAACTGGCAGATCCAATAATAGAGGTGATTGGAACATGAGGGTTCTGAGTTCATCAATGGGTTAATCCATTGATTGATTCATAATTTGATGGCATTTTTGGAAGGTTATGAAAACTAGGAGATGGGGCCTTGTTAGTACAGCATGCTTTTGAAGGGTGTATCTGGTTCCCAGACCATTTCTGCTTCCCAGTCTCTCTGAAGTGAGTAGCTCTGTTTCACTACAACTCTTCCACCATGATGCACTGCCTTACCACTCACTCACTCATAGACATAGGGCCAGGTGACCATTGGCTGAAATATCTAACACTATGAGGCAAAATAAAGCTTTCTTCTTTTGAAATTGTTTCTGTCAGGTACTTGTCACAGCAATAAATATATATAGGTATTCTTGTGTGGGATTTTCTGATGTTTAATCTTGACAGTTGATTTAAAAAAAATAAATGTGGTGGCCAAAATAAATATTCTGCAAACATGGGCAACTCTATGGAACTATTCCTTAGAGTATCAGGTGAAAAAAATAAATCATGACTTCTTCCACCAAAAGGAAAATGGTAAGAATTGTTTATCCTAGACAAGTACTGAGACATTCTTCATGTATTTCTAGGATTATCATATGACAAAGGTATCATTTTTTTAAATCAAAGAGCAGAATTAGGATAAAAGAAAACAGTTTTTAAAGACAACATAAAAATGAAATTTCCAACATTTCAGCTGTTTAAAAATGGTGAGAACAATCACAACATACATAAAAGCAGAGTATAGATATATCAGCATCTTGCTATTTTGAGAAAGTCTTTTTTTTCCCTTTACTTTTGAAGTACATTTTTGTAGAATATAACCGTTTGAGCTGGTGGTTTTATTCATTTTTAATACTTTAAGTATTTCTCTACATTATCTTTTTACTTTGATAGTGTGTGAGTCAGCTTTCCATTATTGTGACAAATACTTGAGATAAATCAATTTATAGCAATCCCAGTTATTAGATATTCTATTCTATCATTTTCATCCTTTTCCCTTTGCTTTGCAATTTAGAAGTCTTTATTAGCATATATCAATGATTCTACATTTGTGTCCTATCTACTGATGAATAATGAAAGACATTCTTCTTTTTTTTTTTTTTTAACAGTGCTTTTGATTTCTAGGATTTCTTTTTGATCTTGTTTTGGAATTTCTATATTTCTGTTTACAGTATCCATTTGTTTTTACATGCTGTCTTCTTGTTCCATTACACCTCTTAGCATATTAATCATAGTATTTTTAGAATTCCAAGTGTGATAATTCCAAAATCTTTGTTATATCTGGTTTTGATTCTGATGCTTGCTTTGCCTCATTAGAGTACGATTATTGCCATTTTTTGTAACTTGACATTTATTGTAACTTTTATTTGAAAATCAGACAGGATTATCAAGAAAAAGGAATTAATATAGGTAGACCATTAGTATGAAGTTTTATGTTTTTCTGTCTAGGGGTTAGACTATGTTTCTGTTTGCTGTAGCTATGGTGTCAGAGGCTAAAATTTCCTTTATTGTCCATATTTTTGCTTCCTATGTGAGTTTTAGGTTTTCCTAGAGACAACTTAAGTAGAGTTTGAGTTTTGTAGTTCTTTCAGCTATATTTCTGTAATTAGAAAGGAGTGTTATGGAAATGGTAATATGGTGGGGAGCAAGATTGTAATTCCAGTTTTTCATGTTGGTTAGGGTCTGGTAGAGTCCCAAGCAGGTAGCCTCTGTTAAAATAGTTTCCTTGGGGCCAAGCATTTTTAAAGGGAACAGAAAGCTCAGGGCATATTCCAAAATAGTTGCTTTTCCCCTTCCCCTCATGGAAACAAAAAGTAAATTTTCTCCACTCTTTATAGTGAGAGCTTGATTGGGCACCTGGAAGTAAAACTCACAGAAATGTGAGTTTCCCCTAAGACTAGTTCATACTGGAGTTAACTCTTAAACTGGTCTACATTGTACTTCCTGTAATTCATCTATTGTACTTTGATATGTTCCTATTAGTATCAGCTCCAATTGGAGGATTTTTCTCCAGGTAAGGTATGATTTTCCAAATCTGCCCGTCCATCTTTCTAGTTTACAGGAAAGCAGTTTGACTTGTGACTTCAATTCTCTGACTGATCTAAGCAAAATTATTACCTCTCAGTTTGTTCAGCTTTTTTCATATTTGAATGGGAATGGTGAAAATGTGTGATCAGGTTGTTTGATGAGATTTCTTGATTTTCACTGCACAGAAAATATATCTTTATTTGAATGACATCATTAGCTCAACTTGTTGTTGTTGTTGTTAGGTGCCGTCGAGTCGGTATCCTACTCATAGCAACCCTCATAGGGTTTTTAATGGCTGACTGCTTCAGGATTGCCTTGGGAGTGGATTGCCAGGTCCTTCTCCCATTTTTGCGGTGCTGGGAATTGAACTTGGGACCTCAGAGACTGCAGCGTAGCGCTCTGCCTACTGAGCTAAATCCCAGCCCTAGCTCAACTAGTACCTGCATAAATGAAGCAAGTCAGAAGCTAGAGTCCAGTCTATAGAAGCTATTGTTTCATGATAGAAAATTTCCTTACCATACAAGAAAATCTTTGCAGTTCCAAAGCACAAGTACATGTTCAGACACATTTTACCCTTCCCACAATTAGAGACATGCAATAATTTTTTTTTATTTTTTGCTTATGTTTCCTCTTTTATTCATGAGTTAATCTTAGCTCTTTTTAACTTATGGCATACTTTTACCTTCCATTTTAGAATTGTGTTTTCCAATTCTGAGTTGTTATTTTTTATGGGAAAATTCTTTTTTAAATTTTCTATTAGTAATTTTTAATATACAACATAATGGATCTCATTATGACATTTCCATACATGCATTTCATTGTACTTGCTCACATTAACATCTCCCTTCCCCTCTCATGACCTTCCACCTCATCTCCCCTCCCTCCCACCAATGAATTCTGAGTTATTATCAAGTCTGCATACTCAGTGAGGACTTAAAAGAAAATCCCTAAATCTCACTTAAAGAAAAGCAACAGGTGCAGTATTCTTTACCAAACTCACTCTTCTCTTGAAGGATTGAAGATTCTGTCTCAGATCTCACTGTGCCTCATTGCTGCCTGATCAATAAACCTGACTTCTATTGATGTATGTGTTCTGATAAAACTACATCATAGCATGTGCTCTCAAGATTGCTGCCATATGCCAAATACCCCTAGTATAGAATTATACCTGGATTGATAGCTCTGATAAACTGATACATTAATTCCTTTAACCCTGAAACTTCTCTTCTCATTGGGTAAGAATTCATTCATTTAACGAGGCTTGCCACTTTAAGTATTTCATTTGACCTTGTTTTGTTCATTGGAACAGTATGAAATTGCTTCCTAGATAACCTATTTTCATCTCATTCATAGTGGTAAGGTGAAAATTTGTCTTTTCTTTAAATTCCCATGCACATCTAACAAATAAATTGTCCTCCTTATTTGGGGAATGTCAGTTCTGTTTAAAGAATATAGTAGTAATCCAATGTAACTCTGGTGTAGAAAGTCTCTGAAGGCATCACACCTAAGGCCAAGGAAATATTTGAAGGCCTTAAATCTGATCTTGCAGACAGCTGTACTAGTAATTTAACTAAGAGTTACAGGAGATGATGGAGGAAATAAAAATCTATCTGGTGTTTGGTTGACATTAGAAAAAGAAATTGGATATATTCTTTTTAGCCTCATAGCAATGTATCGCATGAGTTATAGCCCATCATCAAAGATAGGTGTAGGCACTGGGAAATTTCTTTCTAAATTTATAAGAGCAAATGAATATAAATGGATATTAATTTGCATACTGACATGCATATATGTATATACTGGTACAAATAATAGCATCCATATGTATGTTACACATATACTAAACATAAGCACTTTATATATCTTGATTGAGAAATGACTTTGAAAATAAATTATAGGTAAGTGAATAACAATTTAGTTCAGTGCTTAAATAAAACTGGAAGCTCATTGGGTTTTTTAAATGCCATAACATTTCTATAGAAAATGAACAATGCAGCTAATCATTATATAGATACTCTTGCCTTTTTCTTCCTAAAAGCAGGAGACAAAGCTTCCACATGGAAGAAGCCATCCCTATACCAAGAACAAGGCAATATTCTTTTCAAGGAACATAAGTCAAAGGCTGGAGAAATTTGTACAAACCAACCTTGTTAAATTAATCCCGTTCTTCTTAGTCACTTCTCACCTAATTCACTACTTTAGCCCAAGCCCCTTTGCCTTGTTACAATTTCACAATTTACTACTTTGTACAACTCAGTATATAAGTGTTCAGCTCTGGTTTTTTGGGCCTTTACTATGAGGACTGCTGTCATTGTACACTTATGGGAAATAAACATGCACTTGTGTTTCGTGTTACCAAAAGGACACAAATGTTTAGTTATAAAATGAAAAAGTTCTGGAGAGTACACAGCATAGTGACTACAATTAAGATCACTGTATTATTTACCTGAAATTTTCTGCATAGATCTTGAGTGTCTTCACTGAACGAACACACACACATGCAAACTATATGAGCTGTTGGAAGTGCTGACTTATTTAATTGTGGTACTCATTATACAGTGTATCTGTATATCAAATATTCATTCTGTACACCTTGAATATATACCATTTTTATTTATCAATTTTATCTTAATAAAGCTGTAATAAAAAGAATATTTCTAAGAATGCTAATGTTGCTGTTGTTAGGTGCTGTAGAGTTGGATCCAACTCATAGCAACCCTATATACAATGGAACAAAGCACTCCTCAACGCTATGCCATGCTTGGCCCTGTCAGAGCTTTTCTGCTATTCTTAGGGTATTTGATGGTTGATTGTTTCAGCAGTGGGCTATGAGGTCGTTCTCTCATTTTTGCGGTTCTAGGGATTGAACACAGAGTTTCAGAGCGCACAGAGCTCTATCAACTGAACTAAACCCCATTCCCTAATTATGTTATATATATAAAATAAAGCAATCTGTATGATTATGTATATATTTCTAATGAACTAAATCAACTACCAAAAGATTTGCATTTACATATGTGTGTGTGTGTGTGTGTGTATATATATATATATATATATATATATATATATATATATATCACATCACATATGAGGCTGAGGTATAGTTCAGTTGGTAGAGTGCTGCTTTGCACTTTCTTAGGACCCAGGTTCAATCTCTAGCACCACAAAAATGGGAGAAGGCTATGGTAATTCACTCTTAAGGCAATCCCAAAACAGCCAGCCTTTGAAAACCCTATGAGGATTGCTATGAGTTGGATCCGACTCTACAGTACCTAACAATGAACTAACAACAAGGAACTATACACATATATACACACATCTATCAAATTTGGAATGTTTATTTTGAAGATGAAGCTAGAATTCAATTAACTTTCCTTCTTACTTGTTTCTTCCTTTTATTGCCTTTCATTTTCTTTCCTTCTTTCTTTCTTTCTTTCTTTCTTTCTTTCTTTCATTCTTTCATTCTTTCTTTTCTATGGTACTAGGAGATTGAACCTAGGGTCCCAGGCACTCTTCGAAAGTGCTGTCCTGCTGAGCTGCACCTCCAGATCATTTTTTACTTTTTATTTTAAGACAGGGTCTCACTAAGTTACAAAGGCTGCCTCTGATCTCAAACTTGCAATCTTCCTGCCTCAGCCTCTGGAGTCACCAGGTGTGTGCCACCCCACTCCGCTTTCAATTAACTTTCTAAAAGCAAAGAATGAGGAATATTTTGACAGAAAAAGTTCTGCAAATAGGAATCAAAATGCGTCTTAATTTAGTGATAAAAACAAGAATTTCTGTAAAAGAATGAGAGTTAAAATAATAGATATAGGCATTACATAATGACAAAATATCAGCAAAATATGAGCCATACTGGTTACTTTTGTTCTTTCTAACTAACGGTCCATGTACTTTTTCAAGTAGACACATAGTTTTCAAAAATATGTGTCAGAATATTGTCTAATGTTTCTGCAGATAAGAAAGAGAAAATCAACACTAACTGAATGGCTCCATAACCTAAGTCCAAGCAATTTTACATGTTAATATCATTATTATCCCTATTTTTTACAGAAGAGCATACATAGAAATGGCTTCTAAGTGTAGCTAGATTCTAAAGCTTGCATCATATATTTGCAAATTCTTATTTCCATTGTATCCAATGAGAAATACTACATGAAAGATAAAAGATTTTAGAATATTGGTTGTTACTCAATATATCCCAAAAAAGGAAAAGTAAATACATAAAACATTTTGAAGTAATCTTTTCAGTGTTTAGGGAGCACTGATCAGCCTAGTATGTCTAATAAATTCTTTTAAATAGGACTTTCCATAGCTACCAACATTGGTCACTTTATCAGACAAGTACCTGACTGTCCAACTAAAACACCTTCTTAAGCATTCCAATATGTTGTTAAGAAAAAGATATGAAGTGTGATGTAAAGTATTAAAATACTTAAAAGCATGCCTGCACTTCTTTGGTGAATGGACATGCCATTAATGAACGTATATAAACTTCAGAAAATAAGACCAAAGTGTATGAGGAGAGATTTACTTCAAGTGAAATTCTCTGCCCTCAAAGGGTTAAATGTTAACAAAGTTGAAAAGCAGAAATCAGGCTGCTATTAGTCGTGAACACTAATCTTGTTGACGGCTGAAGTGTTTCCTTATTTTATCCATATTTATTATATTGAAGGAGGGTTATATGGTGGTGACTAATGACCAAACATCTGGACCTGGTGACCCTTAAAATCCTCCAGCCATTGCTGTTCACAATTAAATACCATATGAACTAAAATGATATTTTGGCTTGACCAGAACAAATTAGTGTGGATAAAGCTAAAGAAACAGATTTGTGGAAATTATATTATATATAATTATAAAATAAAAGGCTGAAATTTTTTGACTTGGATGTTTCATCAGAGACATTTTCAGAAGAAAATGAGTATTCTAGTGGATTGATCATTATGGATGCTGAGAACATTTATTTTACTTATAGGATTTTGATTAAGCTGTAGAAAATAAGATTATTTCCAGTTAAATAATTAGCAAACTTCATTTCCAAGATCATTAATTCTCTGTTCAAACAGATAGCTAAAGGGTAGAGAAAGCAGATGTCATCATCATAAGAATTATTCATTAAGGATGAACGAGTTTGTCTTTTTTTGGATAAAAAGACAGCAGAGGAAATATGGAATAATATGATCAACAATAATAAGGATGGAATTATCAGATAGAAACGCAAATTGGAAAATATGTTATACAGGAAATTCTGTGGTTGTGCAAGAATGCAAGAGCCTTAAAGAAAGCTATGTTTGTACTCTACAAAGTTTATACATTTTTCTCTCCTTTGACTGAGAAAGGAAATGAAGTGCTGTTGGGGGAAGATTGGCAAAGGTTTATAAATCAACTCTTCTGACTGAAACCATGGGAGATTAAGGCTTCATGATTTAATTTTGATATTAAATTCAAATGTATTCAAATGTATCCCCTGTCGGATTAAAAGAAATGTCTAACTTGGTATAAATCTTTAAAAAGATCAGAGACCAGAATATACGTTATGCCAACATGCAATGGATCCTGAAGAACCCATGCCTATTATCTAACGTAATCACAAAAATACAGACTGATTAAAAAGCATCAGTAGTTAGCACTAAAAAGGCATTATGGTCCGAGGAGGATACCAACTGGTCTCTAATAATAAAGTAAAAGAACTGTAGAGAATTCATATAAACTATATCTGGGATCCCCCATGTGTCCATCAACTTGTTGTGCTGTGAGGATTTGGATGTTGCTGTGATGTTGAAAGCTATGCTACCAGGATTTTAGATACCAGCAGGGCCACCCATGGTGGACAGGTTTCAGCTGAGCTTCCAGACTAAGACAAACTAGGGAGAAGGACCCAGCAGCCCACTCTCAAAACAATTAGCCATTGAAAACCCTATGAATAGCAGAGAAGCACTGTCAAATATAGTGCTAGAAAATGAACACCCCAAATTGGAAGATATTCAAGAAACTACTAGGAAAGAGCTGCCTCCTCAAAGTAGAATTGACTTATTGAGGGGAATGGAGTAAAGCACCTGGGGCTACATAAAAAAATAAATACATAAAAAGAAGATCATGTGCATGGTACAATGTCAGGTAGTGTTTCATTCTGTTGTACATAGGGTTGCTATGAGTCAGACCTGACTGGATGGTACCTAACAACAATATAATTGAGATAAAAGATCCAAACATAACTACTTACATTAACAATGAGAAAGATGAAAACTCCTGATCACTATGAAAAATAACACCACAATTTTAAAATATAAAGTACAAGTTTTCAGACAACTTTCTGTAGAATTTACACAAGATACTAAAATGAATTTCCTTTAAAACTATTTTCACAAATAAGAGAAGTGCAAAAGAACATGAAATCAATGAGACAAACAAAAATTAGACAAAGATGAAATAATAAGGTGAGTGATATAAATTAGAGACTATAGAAGTAAAGAACATTTTGAGGATGAAAACCATATCATTACAGATTCCACAGTGATTATTGAGGGAAAAGAAAATATACATATCTAGATACCAAGATAATGGCAGAAAAGTTCAAGTCTTTAAGATAGTCAGAGAAAAGATGATTTATAGTGAGAATTAACATCTAATTTATAGAAAACCAATGTTCCTAAATAAGAGAATTAATCATTATGAAAGATATAGCAAATAAATAGCAGGAACTGAAGATTCTCACAGATGCATCCATAGGAAATCAGTAGAAACTGAAACTGGCTCATGAAATCTTATATCTCAAGAAAAATCCAGTAGACAAAAGTATATAAACATATATAGTAATTAATAACATTGATGCAAATCTATCTGAATAAGCCAGGCACTGTGGTGCCTAATGACATGGGATATTGAGGCAGGTGATTATGAGTTCAAGGCCAGCAGCAACCTGCATAAGTTAGTGAGACCCTGTCTCAAAATAAAAAAACAAAAAAAGGACTGAAGATGCTGCTTATTGATAGAGCACTTGCCTAACATGCATGAGGCTCTGGGTCCAACCCTCCAGTAGAGAAGAAAAAAAGAAACTATAAATATATCCAAGGAAATAACATGTCACTAGAGTAATACTTTTTCAAATTATTTTAGAATAGTTTCAAAAAATAGTATTTTTAGACAAAACATTCCAAAATGTGATATAAAAAACTATCCAGTGACTATGTACATATTTTTGTTGTTGTTAGATGCCATCTAATTGGGTCCAACTCATAGTGACCCTATGTATAATAGAGTGAAATACTACCCAACACTGTGCCATGCCCAACACTGTCAGTGCTTCTCTGGTATTCATAGAATTCATAGCTAATTATTTTGGGAATAGGCAGCCAGGCCTTTCTCCTAAGCCTATAGTACTTGATATTCTCAGATGGTTTACCCTCCAAGGACTAACTAGGCCCAACCCTGCTTAGCTTCCAAGATCTGATGAGATCAGATGCCAAGGTAGTATGGCTGAATGCAAATTCTTATAGAATGTGTGTATACGCACACACACACACACACACACACACACACACACACACACACGTTTCTTCTGTTTCATAGTTAATGTGTATGGTTATGTCTGGATATTTTCCCCTAGATATACCTAATGTTAATAACTTATAATTATTTTACTTTCTTACCTGAGACTTGCTGGTGTCCACCTCAGAACATTCATACAAATGTATATAATCTAGAATAGATAGCAATATTCAACAAGAAGCCACCACATATAAGAATATATATGAAATAGTACTAAACTTAAGTTCAAATAAAATTCATTATACTTTAATACTATTTAATTTAATACAAAATGAATATAAAAGATTTAGCTAAGCATCTAGCAGGAGGCAGAAATAGGCCACAAAATAAACCTGAAGAGAAGAATGAGAGGTACAAATGAAGAAATAATGAATCAACAAAACCCATAACATTGATAAAACAAAAATCCAAATTTATGATAAAGAAACAAAATAAGAAAAATTTCATACGATTATGAAACACAAAGAGTAAAAAAGTACAGATATAAGTAATTTGAATAATTCTTAGTGTTTTTGCAAAAGTACAGAAAAACAATTGCATAATCCTAGAAGAAATGGAAGATATCCTACAATAAAAAGTGAAATAACTGAATTATCGAAAAAAAAAAAGGCAATAAAAATGACCAAGGAGAGAGAGAAACTCTGAACCAACCATTGACCATGCAAACAATTGGTCACCAATTCATTGACTGAATTATACTTCCCAAATTGCCAGGCCTAGGCAATTTCCCAAGTATCTTTTCTTTCCAATTCTTGAAGAAACACTCATACTATTATTTTGTGTATTCCATAAAGTGGAGATAAGTAAATAAATCAGCATAATTCTAATTAAAAATCTGTGTAGTAAAAGGTAGATTTTAAAAAGAATTAAGAAAATTTATGGATTGCCATGGCTTCTATAATTTCTTATATAATATCAGTTCATAAACAATGAAATAACTTCTAAACTATCCCTTAAAGTCATCTGTCCTACCACCTGACTTCAAAGTACAATAATTCAGAAATGTTAATGTTTTTCATGCCTATGCCATTTCCTCCCACTACAAACCTACTCAAAATTGTATACTATCAAAAGAAAAATGAATATCAAATGAATAGTCCCTTCTAGTAGTTTGTATTTAGAGATTACACACAAGCATACATGTGTATCATATATATACACACACAAATATATTGCCACATATAATATACATACCACCCTATGTGAATATGTGAAATTGATGATTATTATACCAAATTCAAGAACAAATAAGTCAAATCAATATATATTTGTTCCAATACTCATCTCTCCATATCTGAATAGTTCACTATCCATAGAAAAAGTTGGAGGGTATTTTAAAACAATACATACTGAAAATGTATTTTTAATAGGAGAGATTGTAATAGGAATTTAAATAAGAGAAATATCAAGTTGTCAAAAGAAAGGGATATTTTTATTAAGAATGAGTACTGAATTTTTAAAATGTTAAATGGCTTTCTCAATGTAACTGTTTTGATCAGGTAGTATATCACACATGCACAACTGCATTATAGTAAAAATAAGCAGCAATGGTTAATGAAAAATAATTTTAAATTTCTGAAATGTGGTTACTTCTTCTCAATAAATGAGTTAAGCAGATACTATTTGTTGATAAGCATTATATGGGAGAATAGAAGGCTTACCATAGTCAGAAAGTAAATCAATCATAGGTTTGAAAATGGAATCCACATGTGCATACTTGCGGAGCTGCTTAAGCCACCGGCCAACACTCTCTCATCACACTATATTAACTCTGTTTTGTCCTGGGGAAGATTGTTAACGGTGAGTCTGATTAGACCATGAAACTCAATCTCAGGAGAATAGAGCCGCCATCTCATATGCCGTTTAAAATAACTTTAGGACCTGAAGATATCATTTGGTGTTAAGAAGTAAATAAAAGCCTTGATTATCCTGAGATATTTTCAAAATCTATCCAAACTGAGTAAACCATCTTCAGGATTTTTTTTGAAGAATTATAATCCACAATAAGTGGCACTGTGCCCATATAATACTGTGGAAATAGGTGATTTTTTTCTCTTTCTTTCTCTTTTTCTTTTCTTTTCTTTTGTTTTTCTTTCTTTTCAGTACTGAAAAGTTGAACCCAAGACCTTGCACATGCTAAGCAAGTGGTCTGCCACTGAACTGCACCCTTAGCCCCATTTTTATTTTTTATTTAGAGATAGGGTTTCACTAACTTGTACATGCTGCCTGGCCTCACATTTGTGATCCTCCTGCCTCAGCCTCCCAAGTCACTGGAATTACAGGCATATACCACTGCATCTGGCTTAGGTAATTTTTTTCACTAGCTAGTGGTGGTAGGGGAGGGAGTTGTTTCTTTGTTTTGGAACAAGGGAACCAAATTTTTGGTATACTTGGTCCACAGCAATAATAAACTTTTCCCCAAATATTCTTTCATTTATTTTTCACTTATTCATTCAATCGTTCAATTATTCCTTCTTAAATTATAAAAGAAATTGATTACCCATGTTTATCCAAATCTGGTCACAGAATGGAACAGGCCCTTTGTACATGACAGTGTAGTAGACAGACAGGATGTGTGAATTCAGTTTCTTCTGCTTACAAATGATGAAAATTCAACCTAAACTAGTTTAATCAGAAACATGTCCATTAGCAAGAAGAGCTAAAATATCTAAGAAACTTCAGCCACAGCTAGATTCAGTGACTCAAATAATATTTTAGGACTCATTTTCTTCCTCTTGATTTCTTGTTGTTCTTTACTCTTGAATGACTTTAGGGTATGCGTCACATAAAGAGTGGCAAATAAGACCCACAAATTTACATGATGTCTAGTGATTGAGATCTTGAAAGGGACCTTTTCTTTTCAAGCATTTACATTAATTTCAAAATGAAATCTTGTTTTTACCATGTAGATAATTTGTCCCTTTTGAATTGTTCATTTGGCCAGAGAAATTTAGTATTATGATTGTCTTTCATCCAGGCTAAATGTCTATCTTGCAGATAGGGAGGTAAAGTGAGTTTCATCTGAACTATAGGAAAAAAAATAATGAAAAAAAAGTAACTTTCCAAAACTTGTTGTGATGGTCGGGTGCTGTAGAGTCAGATCCCACTCATAGCAACTCTACATACAACAGAACAAAACACTGCCCAACATTGTGCCATGCACACAATCTTTTTATATTGAAACTCACTGTTTCAGCCACTGTTTCTTCTCATTTTAAATCATGCTACATTAGCAACCTGGAGTCCCAGGAGCTTTACTCAATTCCCTTTACTCTGTTTATGTCTATTCTGTGGACTACTTTGAGGAAGCAACTCTTTCCCAGCTGTTCCTTGAATGCCTTCCAGCCTGGGGGCTCATTTTCCAGTATTATATTTGACCAGTGCACATCTGCTAGTCATAGGGTTTTTAATGGCTAATTGTTTTGGGAGTGGGCTACAGAGTCCTTCTCCTTAGTCTGTCTTAGTCTGGAAGCTCACCTGAAACCTGTCTAACATGGATGGCTCTGCTGGTATCTGAAATATCAGTAGCATAGCTTTTAGCATTATAGCAACATGCAAGTCCCCACAGCATGACAAGCTGACGGACACATGAGGGTTCCAAATATTAGGAAGATAAAATGGAATGTTCATTAGAAATATGTTTAAATGGTCTAATTACGTAACTTTGGTGTAGAAACAAGGATGAGCTTAATAAGAGTACAAACAAAGTGTTGTTCAATATTCTACAGGTGTGAGCAAGGTCAAGGAAGGCTTAAGATAGTAGGTAAACTTTGGCCTGAATTTTAAAATGCAAAATGCATGTTTAATTTTTGGACCAAAGTAACAAGACATGGAATCAAAAAGAGAGAACTTGAGTAAAATATAGAAACATCAAATAGTCTGGGAAGCAAAATATTGTGTTACAAATGCAGGTGGTAAAATCTTATCAGAAGATAGATGTAAATGAGTCATAGTAATTATTCAATACAATTTGTTGAATGAATAAAGGTTGAAAATTTTTCATATTAAATTGGATAGAAAAAATCAAATGTGAAATCGGGGAGGATATAGAATGAACAATTTCCCCCACTGGGGCATTTGCTAAGTATCATCAATGCTTTTTACTTAAAGGATTAAGACTTGTCAGAATTTGAGGGTTAGTGATATTATTACTGTTGAACTAGTTGCTAAAAGAAGATGTTGATAACATAAATTAACTTTTTAGTTGTATCTTCAACATCTGGCAGGACACTTAAGTATTGTTTTTCACTTGAAAGAAATCATCGTTTCAGATGACAAAGATGGCTAATGATGTGTAGAGACTATTGAATAGTATCAAACATTTATTTCCTTTTCATACTAAGTTAATGTTTAGTGCAAATCTTTTTCTGATGTTCTAAAGTCCTTTGACCATAGCCTCCTATTATCTTCTTTTCCCCATGCCTTCTGTAACATTGTCCAATCTTTCCCAAGTCACTTAGTTGTAACTTCTTCCTTAGGGGAAATGTTCTTGCAATAATGGAGACTCTAGGCAATACTCTTAGCAGGTGAGTAGTTTATACCTTACTTTTCATGGCTGGATGAGACTACATATTTTATATGTTTCCAATTGGAGTATCTCAAAGCTAAATAAACTTTGCCTTTGCAAATATTGTCCTTCTCTTACCAAAGACACCTTCTCTAATTCTACTTTTCCACCATCGAAAAGGAAAGAAAGAAATAAAAATGAGGAAAGGGAGATATAACCTTTTACATTTCAAAATTAATAGCCTTACATTTTAATGAATTCTATGGTGAAATAAGAGCATATTTCCTTCAACATGTATGTCATTTCCTACCCCAACAAGCATCTACATATGCTCTCTTAATAAAAATTATCATGTGTTTCTTTAAAAATAATAAATTTTCTGAATCCTTCGTTTGGACCAAGCACATGCACTGTTAGACAATCAGATTTCTCACATTTCTGAGTGCTAATCCATGAACAAAAAGAGAAACTAAGAGGCTACAAAAGTGTTTGGAATTAGTAGTGTTCATTGTCAGTTGGCCTGCAGCGATACCACTGTGGCATCCGATCCCGACAGATCTCGGAAGCTAAGCAGGGTTGGGCCTGGTTAGTACTTGGATAGAAGACCCCCTGGGAACACCAGGTGCTGTAGGCTTGGGAGAAGGACCTGGCAACCCACTCCCAAAAATCAATCTGCCATTGAAAACCCTATGAATAGCAGAGAAGCACTGACAATAGTGTTTCGCCTGTTGCACATAGGGTTGCTGAGTCGGACACTGGCTCAACGGCACCTAACAACAAGAACAATATTGTCAGTTGAAGTATAAAACCAATATAAAAAGCAATATGCATAAAGTTTACAGGGCTTGGATTTGAATTAACTCGAAATATGCTTAATTTCCAGTTTTAACAATTTTTTTACCAGTTTGATTTTAGGAAAATCAATTAACTTTATTTTCTTTATTAGTAAAATATGAATAATTTTAAGGGCAATTGTGAGGATTAAATGAAAAAAATAAATGTGAACTTTTTGCATTGAATCATATACGTAAGAAAGCATGAAAGATCCCAGGATATGTCAAAATCAAGTGAAGGTAACAATGTGTATAAATAAAGAAATTATTGGTTAGAAAAACAAAAAAGTATATTAGGTCTCTGTCCCTATGACAAAATAACTGAAATAATCAATTTATAAGGAGGTTAGGTTTATTTTGGCTCAGAGTTTCAGGGATCTAAATGATTGATTGGATCTTTTGCTTTGAGCCTGCAATGAGGCAGTACATTGTGGCAGGAGTACATGATGGAGCATCTTCTCACTTCATGGTGGCCAGCATGCTAAGAGAGAAAGAGAAAGGGCTGTAGTTTTAATGTCTCCTTCAAGGGCACACTCCCACTGACCTAATTTGCTCTCACTAGGCCCCACTTCCTACAGGTTCCATCACATCCCAATAACACCATAGGGTGGCAACCAACACTTAAACACATAAACCTTTGGGGGACATTTTTTCAAACTATGACAAAAAGATGTTTAGTCAAAGATATTTCAAAAAGATTACACTGGTAGTGCTCATTCACATAGGCCCAGGAAGAAGCAATAAGTATATGAAAGTATATGATTTATTTAGTCAGGAGGCTTGTTGTTGTTGTTAGGTGCTGTCAAGTTGGGTCCTACTCATGGTGACCCTATGTACAACAGAAGGAAACATTTCTCCACACTGTGCCATGCCTGGCACTATGTAAGTGATTCTCTGCTATTATTAGGATTTTCAAAGGTTGATTGTGTCAGGAGTGGGCTTCCAGGTCCTTCTCCCATTTTGGGGGTACTGGGCATTGAACCCAGGGCCTCAGAGAGCACAGAGCAGTGTCAACCAACTGCGCTAAACCCCAGCCTGCTCCCCTGTCAGGAAGCTAATACATCCTTAATGTGCCAGTGAACACATTTGATTGCTCTTGAGGGATGCCAATACATATTGGATGATATTTGAGTCATTCCCAAATGCAAACTGGTGTTGCAAGTTTGTCCAGGGTATCTTTCAAATGCCTGCAGCTGTAGCCCTGTGGCATCCGATCCCATCAGATCTCGGAAGCTAAGCAGGGTCGGGCCTGGTTAGTACCTGGATGGGAGACCGCCTGGGAACACCAGAAGCTGTAGGCTTGGGAGAAGGACCTGGCAACCCCCTCCCAAAAATCAATCTGCCATTGAAAACCCTATGAACAGCAGAGAAGCACTGACAA
>VMDO01014010.1:0-38374 GCA_007922755.1 Pedetes capensis | reverse complement strand
CTTTCAAATACAATTTTCATGCCCCTCTGAAAATCTGTAGGTATACCTAGATAATCCATACAATTAGTAAAATCTCTTGTGATTCAAATATGCATCCTGTTTAGATGATATGGGTAATTCCCTCCATTTTGACTTTGTGCTTCTGACTTCAAATTATGGTTTGGACCTCCATGACAATCTCCACTACAAAGAAGATGAGTTGATCATATGAGTCAATGTTTTCAGTTTCCACTGTAAGTGCATTTCTATTTGTACATTGACAATTGTCATTTTGGATCACCTAGAGTTTACTTTGAGCCAAACAAATATATTTGCTCTACACACTTATGTCTGGTATGGTGATCAAATAAAAAGTCTTCACATGTCCATTATGAAAAATCAGATAACTCCCTAATGGATTTTCCAAATTATAAAGACTCTCCAGTGTCATATAAATGGCAGAACCCAATCTCACCATAGCCACTTGCTTGTCAAAGAATGACAGTCTTGGCCATAATGACTCTATATCCTATGCTTATATTTGTACATTATACTTTTATTTAATGTCAGTAATCATTGAATGTTAGAGTAGACAGGGGTGATGCATCATTCCATGACTGATTTCCTTCACAAAATTTCAGAAAAGTAGGCTCTTGGATGGGTATAACAGGATTTGCTGCTACTTTGTACCTAAAGTCATTTTTGTATAATTCATAGCAATCAGCTATGTAGAACTTTATGCCAGAGGGCTAGCTTTACAGTGCAAGGTCTTGTTGATCTGGTCAGAACCCCCAGATATGTATTGCTTCACTTAGGAAAAAAAGAGGAATTAATTCTCCAGCTCACTTGCTCTTTTTTTTCCCAAGGGACTCAAAACCATTAAATAATACTTAAAAATAATCCTGCTATGTCAGCAAGCAAGCCTTGTGTCAACGCAGGGCTTTGGGTGGACCACATGACCTGTAGAGACTGGTGGGGCAAGGTCAGTGTCTTGTACTGACCACTGCAAGCATGTGTCATCTTCACCCCCACATTCCTGAGACACTGAGGGTATTCTGAGCCTAGCATCACTTGCTTCTCTCTTTCCATCTGGGAAAAAAAAAAAAAAAAAAAAAAAAAGCAAAAACAAAGACAAAACAAAAAACCATGGCTATGGTTTTAGTTAAAACCACACATTTTCCCACAGGGCAAAGACAACTTCAGAAATTACCAAAATATAAAGATCATGCCCCTGTAAATATATTCTTGTAATAAACTCATGCTAAGTTCCTTAAATTAACTTCAGCATTTCTGGTGTGACAACAGATGAAGCCACACTTCCCCCACTTAATGCTTATTTCTGAGGGAGTCAAGTCTCAGTCCTGTCTTGTCTCATTCCAGTTCTAGATGAAACTATTTATAAAAAGTCTGAGATGGCCTCTCTTACGAGTACCAAGGTACCTCCTGGTAGGCTGCCAATAATCCCAGAGCAGCATAGCAAAGAGATATTCAAGCTGGGCTTCTATAATTTCTTCTGTCTTTCAAACTTTCTCTAATGTTCATTTTAATATGTTTTGGGAAGTGTCCCAAACAGGATGATTTTCCCTTGGATCTGTGTTCTCTTCTAAACAAGACCTGAGTGAGGTTGTTATAAACCAGCTGACAGGAACCAAAGACAAAGCCTCTTCCACACTCTGCAGCCAAGTGTAGAGAGTAAATCTTGTTCCTACCTCACAGCTTGAGTTGGGTGGTAGATTAAGCTATGTTGTTGCTGTTAGGTGCCTTGGAGTCGGGTCTGACTCATAGCAACCCTTATAGGGTTTTCAATTGCCGAGTAGGGATTGCTTCAGGAGTGGGTTGCCATATCCTTCTCCCATTTTTGCAGTGCTGGGGATCAAACCTAGGTCTTTAGATTGAAGAGTAGCACTGTCCCAACTGAGCAAAACCCAAGCCCAGAGTACGCTATAGGAGAAAGCTAACTGAACTCTATAGCTTTTCATGTTAATATGCACCTTGTTTATATTTATAAACTGTGGTTTCATTAGAAGAAAATACATAGAGCCTTTCAGGACAGTTGCCATTACATGTTTCAGACCTTTGGAAAGGGCTGGTCATGGTTGTGGTAGTGGTGGTGGTGGTGGTGGTGGTGTGGTTGTGTTGTGTATGTGTGTCTGTGTGTGTGTCCTAATGAGTGTTTTTGTGCACACACGCACCCACCCTCAACTGCCAGTTTCCAAAGCATTGGCATGCACTGTAAGGGTACTTAACACTATTTCACTAGGTCATGAGCTAACTCTTTGCATAGACTACCTTGTTGATTGCCCCTAACAAATCAGTGTTGACAGGAAGTCATTATTAGCCCTATTTCATAAATAAGGCAATGAGAAGCCATATGACTCTCCTGAAAGGTAAACT
Source organism: Pedetes capensis (assembly GCA_007922755.1). Classification (NCBI taxonomy): domain Eukaryota; kingdom Metazoa; phylum Chordata; class Mammalia; order Rodentia; family Pedetidae; genus Pedetes; species Pedetes capensis. The sequence goes on along the minus strand of VMDO01014010.1, from coordinate 36,001 downwards.
GATATTTGACTAATACTCTCTGACTCCAGTTTATATATTTTCTATGTTACCTCTGAACATAGGAAAGAATAAGCATCTGTAATTAATATGATATGAAGATAATTCTACGAGCAAAACTGAAATAGAGGAAATCTAATCTTTTTGTTTCAAGGTGGTTGATAGCTAGGGAATGTATTAGAGTGTTTTTGAGCATTTTTGCACAATATATTTTATAAAAGAAATTAAAATATTAAACCAGATTTTTGTTTCCTTCAAGATGGGAATGAATGAAGGAAAGTAATGCTACTAATATTCAAATGAATAAACATGTAATTATGTCTTGTTCAGTAACTATGGAAATTCCTATGGGAAGGTCATAAATTAGAAAAGCGAGTGAAATTTCTTAAAATGGAAAAAATTACTCCATTATTAAAATATTTATTTAAATGTTAGTTAAATAAAAATGGAATTTATAATTCCTGTATTATAAAGTAAATTTAGTACCCAAATGTACTACCAAATCTATACTAATGGGATAGAGAAATATGTGTTACATGTAAGATGTAAATGTTTTAAACCATTGCTTTCTGGTAATGAAGTGTGTGTGTGTGTGTGTGTGTGTGTATGTGTGTTTTAAAGTTTTAAAATTTCTATTTTAATCCCTTTTGAGGGGGTGGGTTTTTTTTTAATAGTGTCTATGTATATAGCCCAGGTTGACCATGAACTAGCAATCCTCCTACTTCTGCCTCCTAAGTGCTGGCATTTCAGGTGTGCACTACTGCACTTGACTCTATTTCAGCCTTTATGATTTTAACAATCGACAAAAACTGTTAGAATGTTTATGAGTTCATTGGCAGCAGCATCAAAATAATCTAGTTAGTTTCTGTTATGCTCACAGAAGCTTGTACCTGGGTATCTTCCCCTGGTAATGCTTAAGTAATGAGAATAAACTGCAACTTAAAAACACAGTAGGGGACAAAAGCAGTGTTCTGCCTTTGGACAGCAAACAGTGGATCAGGGAAGCAGTAGTTTTACCATCTCGTCTTCAGGAATATGAAGATGTCTCTCTACTTGTTTGAGGTTCTAGACATCTGTTTGCTGTTGTTGTTAGGTGCTGTCAAATCAGGTCTGAATCATAGCAACTTTATGTACAACAGAACTAAACAGTACCCAACACAGTGCCATGCCTGGCACTATGTCAGTGCTTCTCTGATATTCATAGCGTTTTCAATGGCAGATTGTTTTGGGAGTGGGCTTCTAGGTCCCTCTCCCAAGCCTACAGCACCCAGACAGGCAGTCTCCCATCCAAGGACTAACCAGGCCCCACCCTGCTTAGCTTTGGAGATCTGACAGGATCTGATGCCACTGTGGCACAGGTGTAGGCAGACTTTGTATTCACATATAATTTATCTTAACATACAGTTTTCTCTATGCAAAAAGTTTTTAAATCTTAATAAAGTCATGAGTTTCTGAATTTAAGAATAATATTTAATTCATAATGTGGTTTGGTCTAATTTCATTATTTAAAAGAACTTGTGGCTCTCTCATTAAGATGTCATAGAAGGTAGAATTTTAAACCTGTCATCTAATAATAGTAGTTATCATGTGCTCAAAGAACATTGCTCAATTAAATGGTCACAAGAGCCCAAATAAGATAAATAGAATTATCTCCAGTTTACATTGAGGCAGCTTGATTTCAGAAATGGCATACACTTAAAATTACCAAAATAAATGTGGTTTGCTCAAGGACACTGTGGCAGAAATGGGACACAAATTTTTATTATTCTGTTGTAGTTCAGTACTTTTTTCCACACAGAATTGTAGAGAACATTTAAAGTATTGAATTGAAAAAGTCACGAAACATAAAATGTCAATTACTAGATCTAGCCTGGAGATTAAATTATATAATAAAGATATGATGAAAATATAATCTCTGAGCTTTGAGCACTGAAAATCTTCATATATAGGGAAGGAGAGGCTATAGATTATAAGATCTTAAAATTTCCATGACACTTGTTTCTTTTATAATTGTGACCTGCAATGTCCAGGAAGATCACATATAAGGCACAGAAAACCACCTCTCTCTCATTTCTTTCTGTCCCATCTCTTTCTGTCCCATCCTACTAGGTAGTGATAAGTTATGATAAAAAGAAGACCATCTCTTACTCTAGACTGGTGGCATTGTCTTCAATGTCCTACCTGAAGATCACGCAAAGCAAGGGCAATACACAGAGGAGAGAGAAGAAACAACAGAATCCAAGAATCAGAAAATAGGGGCTGAGAAATAGGAATGAAGTGTTAAAATGATAAAATAGACTTTAGAATACTCCATGAGGATGGAAAATAACATCTTAGATTTCTCCTTTCCCCATGGTTTATTCTCCTTAACTTTCCTCTCTGCTTCATCTTTTTCATTCTACTTCTTTTGTATTGCAGCAGGAGAATCAAGGGATATGGTGATTGCTAATGGTCAAATGGTATCACAGACCACTGAACTCTTCTCAGTCCTGTCCCTCCTCACACTGTCAGTGTCACCATACTCCACTACCCCCCATAGGCCTCCAGAATGGGAGAAGCAGAGTGAGATGGTTGTGAGTTGTATTAGACACATTAGATGTCAGCGGGATAAGAGATAGGGTAAGTGAATAACCCAGAAAGAAGGCCCTATACCTGGCTAGTTGAGGTAACTAGCAATAAGTAACAAGAGAAAATGTGTGCATTAGTCAGAAACTGCCACATATAACTCACATCTTACTTTAATGGGAGAAGGATCTGGCAATCCTCTCCTGAAACATTCAGCCATTGAAAACCCTATGAATAGCAGAACAGCATTGGCAATAGTGCCAAACATGGTACAGTATCAGGGAGTGTTTTGTTATGTTGTACATAGGGTTGCTATGAGTTGGACCCAACTACAGGGCATCTAACAACAACAATTACGTGTATATCTTTACATCAATAAGAGAGAGTATAAAATGAAAAGACAAAAAGGATTTTTTTGTTATTGACTGATTCAGTAGCCAGATTTTTTTTATAAGTATAAAAGTATAATTAGTACCTGTAGCTATACCACTGTGTCATCCAAAATGTTGTTGTTGTTGTTAGGTGCCATTGAGTCCATATCTGACTCATAGCGACCCTACATACAACAGGCGAAACACTATTGTCAGTGCTTCTCTGCTGTTCATAGGGTTTTCAATGGTGGATTGATTTTTGGGAGTGGGTTTCCAGGTCCTTCTTCCAAGCCTACAGCACCTGGTGTGCCCAGGTGGTCTTCCATCCAAGTACTAACCAAGCCCAACCCTGCTTAGCTTCTGAGATCTGATGGGATCGGGAAGCCACAGGGCTATGACTGCAGGCCCTGTTGTACGTAGGGTTGCTATAAGTTGATATAAGTTGGACACCAACTTGATGGCACCTCACAACAATATTAGTACAAAAAGTTTAATACATTCCTTTGAGATGAGAAGGGCCAAAGTTATTATTTATAGCTTATAGATGAGGAGATTGATGTGCAAAGTGGCTGAGACACTTATCAGGGTTTATTCAGATATTAAATTTGAATAAATGAGATTTCTGAATGTGACATTTTAATTTTTCTTTAGTCAAAGTTGGAATTAGTTTAGGTATCCTGCTTTCCTGTTTACTTATTTCTATGACATACACCCAAGAATTTTCTATATATACACACACCCATTATATTTATATGAAAAAATATATATGAAATTCTTGGATGATTGTCACATATGTCACATGCATATGTAGATATCTTAGACTTGCAACATTTCTCCTGAGTCCTACTTACAACTGCTTGTAGGGTGTTACCACCGAACTGTCTTGCCATCACATTAAAGTTATCAAGTCCTCACTGCGTTGTATCTTTCACAGATGCCATCACTCTTCTAGTCATCTGAATGAGACTAGAAAATTTGGAGTCGTCTTTTATTCTTTCCATTCCTTCATCTTCTAATTATGGTCTGTCTCCAAGACCTATCATTCCTTCACCTTTGTTACCCCTGTTTCATTCCTGCAGCTACCTCACTACTCCAGGCTTTCATCACCTTGGATGTAAATTACTGAGATAGCCTTCATGATGGCTCCCTTGCCTATACTCCATCATCCTCCACTCTGGCCTTAGATCAGGGGTGGTCAATTTCACAGCCACCAGCTAGTCCAAACATTTCCTCTGGGATGTCTGAGGCTTTCTAATCTAAGCGTACTTTCTAAGATAGTCCAGTGCTTACTCTAAGCTCAAGGGAGGCCATTTTCAACCCACCCCTCTATACAACTCACTGTATTTCTGCTTCAAAACTTTGCCTTGAATTTTTCTTTTTTATTTTCTTTTTACCTTGTTTCTTTTTATTCAAATTGTAACCATAATTCAAGACTCAGCTCAAAATTATTATCCCCCATGTTCTGTGCTAAGTATGTTCTTAAAGATTCATCCATTTTGTGAAGTCATATGATTTTCATCAGTATCATGTGCTCTGGTCCTTCACTGTGCCCTAATGTGTTTATCTTACCAAAAAGATTACACATAATTCTTGTGTAAGATTAATATTACAGGTACTTCTCATTGCATCAAAACAGTTAAAACCACATAAAAGTAATGTTTATACTGATTGATTCACTAAATAGGCCTTATTATTTTTATGAGGATCTAGGAAAAGTTGGTAAGTTTTCCCTCAGTATCCAATAGCTCAGTGCTACTGCCCTCTATAGACTTTACCTGTCTGATGAATTGAGGTTTATTTATATATTTATCCTGAGCTAAATATTCATAATGTTCTACAGACAAAAGTTGTATAGGAAATCTTTCACTTCAAAGACTAGAGATTTACAGGCAAACATGTATTTCAAAATTCTTTTTTTATTTCAAAGTGCAGCTCTGAAGCTTGTACTGCATCCTCTTTCTAATTATCTTTCCCCATCGAAATATCAAAATGGATGAACATTTGAATATATACACACACTTTAATTTCTGTATGTTTTTTCAAAAATCAAAAAGCTGGAAGATTCATAGCTGCTAGATTTCTTTCAATTTAATTAGGAACACGCCTACTTTAAGTTTGTGCCTTTTCTGCTATTTATACAAAATCTTTGCAAGCAAAGACAGAAAAGAAACAAGTTGTTTCTAGTAAAATAAACTGTGCATAAAACCTCCAGCAGTTCAAAACTCGGCATTCTGGACTTTTTCACAAATTACAACTGCAAGTTTAACAGCCAACCTTTGGGACTTCAATGCACCAGGTAGGGGATATTGTTCCATAGAATAATTGCTCTCCAGGGAAAAGGCATTTCGGTGGCTTTCATGTTATAAGGCAGCACGAGTCAGTGGGTCATTAATCATTAGTGAGTGTCACTGAAGAGTTTAAATATAAAGAAAAGTATCCAATGACACTAAATATCAGAGAGAAAAAAGAATCATGGAAATTTTCGTGATAATCTGACTTACTGACATTATGGTTTCATATCTATATTATATACATATATCAAGTTTAAAAGAAATTTGACAAAAGAAAATTTAAAACAAATTTACTATGTTAAATAAAAATTTATATTTCACAGTTAATTATTTCGAATCTGTGTAGGAGAATAGTAGAGTACATGGACACAGGGCAATAATTTCATGGTCTGAAATTTAAAAAAAACCACCATCTTTATCTTTGATTTTGTCTATATTTTCAAAGTCCTGTTTATTTATACATCCATTTCAGCATAAAAGAAGCATATGATAAAAGAAAAATATGTAAACAAAATTACAATAAAGGTTGAAAACACTAGTAGGAAGAAAAGGAGGATGTTTTTCTTTCCTCCATGTAATCCTAGCTTGAAAGTAGTTACTGCAGCAACAAGCAAATTCGGGCCCTTAATTTCAAAGCAAATAAGGCAAAACCTTTTTTATCTTAAGCAAAGCATCAGGTAAATTATCTTATGCAAAGCATCAGATAGATTATCTTATGCAAAACATCACATACCAAGGAAACAAATCTAACAGTAATTTTCAGAAGTTATTTATCTCATAAGTGACATTGCAAAATGAAGATTCAATTAGTCTTCAGTTTCAAACAAAAGGAACTACTTCAGGGTAATTTGAGCTAATATTTTAGAAAGGTAGGAGGGAACCTATAGAATCAAAAAATAGGTCAAAGAAACAGGTTGGACACAAAATAAACCAGGGTATTTTAGTGTCTCAGTAGCTGGGACAGTGACAGCCTCTCTCAGATAATAACTTCACTGTCTCACCTTTCTGTTATCATTGTGACTATAATAAGGTGACTTGGGTCTCAACAGCACAGAATTTGAGGGTTTCTTTCAGACACTGGCAATCTAATGCATATACTCATTTTTTTTCTATTGGCTTTGTTTCTATAAGTATTCACCATGGCAGTTAAGCTATCGAATTGATTCACTTCACTTGTCATCAGTTGTCTACTCCTTCATACTTACCTTGTCAATAGCTAGGTCCATGTAGACATCATTGAGTCTAAGACAAATATGGTTAAGATAATTAACCATGCTGAGAGGACAGGGAATATTTAAGCTGAAAAACTGAAATGAGAGTGAAATTTAATGATATGATAAGATGACATGTCATTGCACCAGACACTTCATCTGGGAATTGTAGTCTTTGCTCTTCTCCACCCATGCCCCCTCGCCAGAGTACATGAGGAGGCAGAGTACCGGAAGAAGGAGAAAGAGGAGCAAGTACACCCATCACCTTCAATGAGAGAAAGATGAAAAGAATCATCCTTCATAAAGCAAAAGTACATGGGATATTTTTTAAATGGCTTCATATCTGTAAAATTCCAAGAGAGGCTGATGGGCTGAGCGTGGAGGAAGCATGAGCCTCCGTGGTGAGAGTAAGGCTCTGATGTAGGGACCTCCATCAGGAGATCAGGTATCTGGATTGACAATCCCTCTAATGCTAGGCAAAGTGGGGAAGGGAAATTCCCCAAAGGGAAATTAGTGTTCTGGTAAAAGAGGGAAGAGGGATTGCTGGGCCATCAATCCAAACAAGATTAATGTCTAATAGGAAGCAGCAGCAGCAGAGGCAGCAGCAATAATCATAGTGGCAATATTTTATTTGATGTTCATTGAGGGCTTATAAACCAGGTTTACATTTCTTAATCCTCACAAGCTCCCAATAAATACGGTAAACTAATTTGTAATTATGACTTTAACTAAACATTGGTCAAGATCCCCCAGATGATCAGGAATAGATCCAAGATTCAAATTTGACTTCAGGTCTTAATTCCAATGGAGATCTTCAATAGCTGTTTTAAAATTAGCTGCAGAAAATTTTATTCATACAGCTGCTTTTTATAAAAATATAAGCAAAATCATAACTCCCTACATACGTTGGTATACAATCAAATATATTTTGAAAATAAATGTTAGAAATGGAAGTCTAGTATCAAATCGATACAAAAAACGCTAAAATGTGGGGCTATAGATAAGGGTCAATATCATTTTAGGAAAAATAAGAGAACTCTTTAAAGAGAGTTTAAATTTTCATTCTCTGAAAGCTTTGGTAAATGTACATTTCTGATCTACATAGGATAATTTAATTTTTTACTACATTTTAAAGAATAAGAAATCTCTTTGTAATAATATTATAAAAGTTCAAATATTGGAACATTAAAAGTAAAAGTCTCTTGTCACTGATGCTGAAATCCTGTGCTAGTACCACTCTAATAAGTTTGGTATGTAATTTTTAAAAGTAAACTTTTTTGTATGTATGTATGTATGTATGTATGTATGTATGTATGTATTTAGGTACTTGGGAGGTTGAACCCTGGGCCTCACATATACTTTGCAAATCTACCACTACCACTAGGTTGCCCCTACATCTAACTTTTTATTTTTTATCTTGAGGCAGGGTCTTGCTAAGTTACATAGACTGCCTCTGGCCTCCAATCTGCCATTCACATGAACATAGTATTCTGGTAAGAGCTTCTTATTTTAACTTTTTTTTGTTGTTTTATTATATTTTTGTTTGTTTGTTTTGCAGAATTAGGGGGTTGAACCCACGGCTTCAAACATGTTGAACAAGTGCCCACCACTGAGCTGCATCCGAGCCTCTTTAAATTTTTGTTTTTTCAATTTTTGAGACAAGCTATCACTAAGTTGCACAAGCTGCCTCTATTCTCAAACTCATCATCCTCCTGCCTCAGCCTCCTGAATTGCTGGGGACACAAGAATGTGCTGTGGCAACTGGTATTAATTCAGTATTTTTTAAATGAGAGAATTTACTTTTAGAAATGTATATGGAAAGATAAAATTAGGAAATATAGCCATTGTTTACACAATGATATCCATAATAGTTCTTATTTTACTACAACTGTAAGTTATATTTCTGTCACATAGATTGAGGTGTGAATTTTTAAAATTTTGAGTCCCTTTTGAACAAAGAATTATTGAATACTAGAAAATTGCATGTATGTGATATTGGTCAAATATTAAATATGACTACTTTGAATATACAGTGGATAAGACAGATAATGCAACTTCATTTTAATAATTTTTCTCAGCATCTCTAGCCTTTTCTGTATATCTGCAATTCTCTTTGATGCATCTGCTCTATCATTAAACATATGCAGAGGAAATAGCCACATATGTGTGTGTGGGTACACACAGGAGCCAACATTTTCTCATGCCCACGATAAATGCTAAAATATCTTAGTTTTCTCAGTATTTTCTATGCCTGATCCACCTTATTTATGAAGTTGCTTTCCTTTAGCTATTTAAGAAGCATTTCTCCTTCTAAATGAATATTAACAATTTTATACTGCTTAGCACTTGAAATACATTCTTCATTAAGATGTTTGAAGGTAAAGCAATGGACAGATCATCATAAAAATGTCATTTTCTGGAAAAAAATTATATAGCTATATTTTGATATATATGGGAAGGACAAAGAGAGGCCTGTTTTTATTTGCACTTTGGAGTGACCCTACTTGAAAGGTGATTATATCAGTATCATACTTAATTAGAAATTGTTCTGTAGAGAAATTGCGTGTCCCAAGAACAAATCTAAAGTTCCCAGAGAGATGAGAAGGCCCCCTGCCTTAACTCCTGAAAGCAGAGTCTTATCTTTATACACCCATAAAACAAGAACATTAATTTTAAAAATTGCCTCAGTCTTAAAAGGTGTTTAGGCAAATGAAGATTACTAGAGAGTTCAGGAAAGAAACAACCTTAAAACCAGAGAATAGGGTAAACAGCAAGAAGAATAAAATAAAATTGACCCAGGAAGAAAGAGTGCACTTAAGATCAGGAACAGCTCAACAATATGTGGGCCTAGTGAAAAATAATTTGGATCTAGTTATTCAAAAGTTTTTAAAAATGTCAAGGTGGCCACAGCAGAACATTAAACCAAGAGCTTTCTGAACATAGGCTCTGGGAAATTACACAGGTTGAACACACAGTAAACAGGCCCTGCTTAGAACACAAAAGCAAACTTAAATAAATCTTTGCTGGGATTTAGCTCAGTGGGTAGAGCGCTACTCTGCAGTCTCTGAGGCCCTGAGTTCAATTCCCAGCACCGCAAAAATGGGAGAAGGGCCTGGCAATCCACTCCCAAGGCAATCCCGAAACAGTCAGCCATTGAAAACCCCATGAGGGTCGCTATGAGTCGGATACTGACTCGACGGCACCTAACAACAACAAATAAATCTTTATTGAATACCCCTAGAAAGATCTGAAAAGATAATTGTGCCTACAAAAACAAATAAAATAACTAGAAGAGCAAATAGAAATAAGAAAGAATTCATGAAGATTAAATGGATTTAAGGATACAAAAAATTCTCTTTTAATCTCTTTGTTGTTGGTGGTGGTGTTGGTGTTGGTGTTGATGTTCTTAGGTGCCAAGAAGTTGAGTCTGACTCACAGCAACTCTATGTCCAACAGAATAAAACACTACCCAAGTCTATGCCATGCCCAGCACCACTGCCTGTGCTTCTCTGCTGTTTATCGGGTTGTTGATGGCTGATTGTTTAGGGCGTGGGCTGCAAGGTCCTTCTCCCAAGCCTATAGAACCCAGTATTCCCAGGTGCTCTCCCACCCAAGTACTAAGCAGACCTGACCCTGCTTATATTCTGGGATCTGATGAGATTAGACACCAGGGTGGTATGGCTGCAGGCTTTAATCTCTAAATATAGCCCAAATCTGTTAATTGACTTTGACTTTTGCTTTGGCCTTTGGAAACCCAAAAAGGTAAATGTGTACTTCCGTGTAATTCTTAGCATTCTTGAGCATGTACACTGAAAGTGATTGGATTCCCATAATGGCTAATTGGCATATTGAAGTTAGTAAAAAGGAATAAGTATGTTGTTCAGATTTGTCATATCTGAATATTTACTTCCCTTTGATTGAAAGAACCTCTGCATGTCATTTGTTGAAATTCTATCAATAAAGTTAAAGTACAAATATATATTTGTTAATACAAATGTAAAATTACATGCAATATAATGAGTTTGTAAACTGATATTTCCCTATAAAAGTAGTTATTTTCAAAAAGTTAAAATGAGAAATCAGCAATTAATTTGAATATTAGACAAAAATTTATGTCTCAAATCTATAGGAATTAGGGCTACACTACAGAATGTGAATATTGCAAATATTATGCAGACTTTTATACACTTATCTCATTGGAAACTCACAATAATCCTTTGAAGAAGGTAGAGACCATTGTGTTTAGTAGATATTTAAGAGTATGGAAGCTCAGAGACATTAAATGACTTGACCAATGTAGCTGTACTGTAAATGGAACGAAACCAGATTTTGTTATTCAAAACTCACTATTATTTATTTATATATGTTGTCTTTTCAAGAGAACTGTGGATTATTCACAAAAATTGTTACTTTATGAGTAAATTAAAGAGAGTAATTACCCTATATTGAATAACCAAAAATGGAGATATATTCTCAAAAAAAGTAGAACACTTGTTCTAAATGAACCACTTGATCAGAATATTTTTTACTATCAAAATAGTCCTGAAAAGATGGTTTCAAACTGTGTTTCATAGCACACCAAAATCATCAAAAAGAGGGTATATGGACGAATGTGGAAGCTGCAAGGTTGCCAGGTCACCATCTGGGCTATAATCAATCAGAAGATGGAATTTTATCGGTCTAAGATAGCAAACATGAGTATGCTTGCCTAACAAAATAAAAATAAAATAAAACAGTGGAAAATTAGAGACACATTGACTTGTTGTTAGTTGTTAGGTGCCATCGAGTCAGTATCCGACTCATAGCGACCCTCATAGGGTTTTCACTGGCTGACTGTTTTGGGATTGCCTTGGGAGTGGATTGCCAGGTCCTTCTCCCATTTTTGCAGTGCTGGGAATTGAACTCAGGACCTCAGAGACTGCAGTGCAGTGCTCTACCAACTGAGCTAAATCCCAGCCCACACATTGACTTAGATAACTGTTAATAGAACTAAGGCTAGTGTCTTATCTATGCTGTGACGATAGTAGATGAATAATTGAAATATTACTGTGTTCACTGATCTCCTCAGTTGTTGTTGTTGTTGTTGTGTGCCGTCAAGTCGGTATCTGACTCATAGCGACCCTCATGGGGTTTTCAATGGCTGACTGTTTTGGGATAGCCTTGGGAGTGGATTGCCAGGTCCTTCTCCCATATCTCCTCAGTATAGATCATTATATGATAGCACACTGCCTATGAGTTCAACTTTAAACTCATTTGTCACTTATCCAATAGCTTGGAGAATATTATTTCTTGCACATTGATGCTAATTGCAATATATTAAATAGCAGCATTACTATTTTAAAAACAAACTATGACTATGGGCTAGATATATTCTTAAAATTTTGTATTCAAGTATTTTAGGCTTTTCCTGATAGTTTCTACAGTTTCTGTTACTACTGATTCTCAATGGTTCTACTGTCTTCATGTATATATACTATGATCACAAATCCCTTGGAAAAAAAATCTCATTTTACATAGTCAACCATGTGTAAAGCCAGATTTATTTATAACTACATAAATCATGTGTTTGCACCTGCGTGAAAAAATTGCTGCATTGTACAAAGGATTTCTTCTTGCCAAGTTGATGTTTAATAGAGCCGAACTTAGCAAAATCGTGATGTCTTCTATTCTTTGTCTCTTTGACATGCTACGCTGAGCCTATGTTCTCAAATCATGTGAACAATATTAACTATCATTTATTACTTATTTTTTGTGCCAGACATTTTATATATATTATTTGTGAAACTCAGCACAACTCTGAAAGATATTTATTGGTTTTCTCATATTTCTGAGATGAGAAAAGTGTAGTTCAAGAAATTGAAGCAGTGAGTCACACCAATAGTCTCTATGGTGGCATTGTTACTTCATCACTTCTAGGAAACCTTGTCTTCAGACCTTGAAGAGAAAATGATATAATTTGATATATTCCGCTTACAGAGACATTGTGTCAAAACAAAAGTAGCCTAGATCTATTTTGGAAATTTTATCATGTATGGAAGAGTTGCTGTATACATTTTTTTCATATTTATTATTTTTCCTGATTTTTGATATTTCCCAAGATCAATTCTCCAGTAGTGACATATTATCAAAAGTATGCTAAAATTTCATGATTACAAAGGAAATTTTCATAATATTTTTATTTTTTAACAATATCAATTGTAGATAATCCTGAGTTTATTTATGAGACTTATTGCCTTAATAATTAATTACATTGTTGTGAGTCATCCAAATGTTCCTTCCCCTCTCCATATCAAAGCTCTGTACTTCAGCCAAATTGTTGTTCAATGTTGTTTATTTTGAATATGTTATTTAACAATCAAGAATGATTTAAATGCAACATTATCTACTCTTTCAGGATTTGAAGATGTTTTGAGTTCTGTTTCAATATTTAACATTTACATGGAGGAAATAAACGAGTAATCCACTTTTCCAAAGCTAGATGATTTTTCTACCATCAAGAGCCAAGAAAAATAAGAACTGGGAGGCATTTGAGGAAGCCTGGTCATTGGGGAGTGGGATGCTGCCTTACAGAGCAAATTTAAATGACTAAAATTAGCAATACATTTCTTATTATAAGGATTATTATATATTTACCTTCATTATTTTATAAATAACTTTTATTTTATTATATAAAGTAATACTCTAAGTCAAGCTCAATTTTCCTTTTATTTTATTTTGCTTTCTTAGTGTAGTGTGTGGTTCTATAATGTTCACTGAAGTAACAGAAGATATCACAAATCATAATGTCAAGTAACAAAAGAAAATATCACGATTTCTATTGATTCTGTCATGTGTCAACCAGGAACACATAATTCCAACCAGGATGCTAGAGTAACATATCCCTTCCTATTCTAGTTTGTGCACTTTGTCCCAAATTGTCAACTGAAACTATTAATGTTAAATAATAAAACAACATGGTATTTAATCTTTAAGCTTTAGGAAAGTGTTAAATACTTCATGATTGGATTCTGGTATTGTTTTTAAGTGCAATAAATAGATTACTTTCTATAATTAGCACATTCACTCTCTTTGACCCTACTGTGTATTTATTTTAAAAAATACTGTAAAATGGAATTTTTTTATACAAGTGAAAAAATTTTCACAGCATTTTATGTGCTACTATTTTAACCTTCTTGTTAAGTATGCCAACATTGTATCAGTTACAGAGATACATGCAGAATAGTTTATGAGAGACACTGTGGTATTGTAAAAGAGTGTTCTGGACTTTGAATCGGGAAACCAGATTTTTACTTCACATTTGCCAGTAGCTGGTTGTGCACAATGTGGCAAGTGGCTTCTGTGGTCTGAGTTTTAGTTTCCTAATCAAACAACAACAACAACAGTCTACAAAGGTCTCAATTGATTACACAATTTATAACCCTTCATTCTTGGATATTCTAATTAATTTAAACTTTACCCCTTCCTGTGCAGGGAGATCACAGTAATGAAAAATGATGGAGGAAGACCTTAAAATATAAAGTTTGGTTTCTTTTAAATATGGGTCTTCAGAAGGAATCTCTTTCTTTCTCACTGTGTGTGTGTGTGTGTGTGTGTGTTGTGTTGTGTATGTGCATATGTCTTTATCATCTATCTATATAGTTTAAGTATTAAATAAATTCACTGTGTGTGTGCGCTTTGGCAGACTGGTAACTATTAACTTGTGACTTTTCCTTCTTATTTTTCTTTTAGGAGAAAAGAAATCAAATTTAAAATTAGACATTATAACCCTTATTATGTCATTCTCTGTAACGGCATAAAATGGTTTACAAATGAGATTAGTATGTATTTGAGAGAGAAATTTGCAGGTTAATCTTCTTGATATTAGTTAATTGCAACCTTCTGTTAGTCTATAGTAACCTTATTTCCAGGGTTAGAGCCGGTTTTTTGCATTAGTTCTTCCAAAGGGACCACATGTCAAATATCCTTGGAACAAGGTACAATTTAAATTACTGGTGGTCTACTAGTTATTTTCAGTCTAGGTGAACAAACACCAGATGTATTATAGACAGACTTTAAAGGGCATTACAATGAGACGGAGGGAGTATATGGTCTATTTTTCAAATTGTAGGATCCACCTATTGTTGCTCTGCATAATAATCTCATTCTAGAAAAATTCAATTCACATTTATCATGATATCCTTTAAATGGATCCTTGTATAAAGATTCCATGCATAAAGTAATTTCATATAAGCATGGCATATTTCATTCTTGATCCCTCGCAGGTGACTTGGAATTTGCATGCCTGATGAAAAAAGAATTGATGATCCCAGTCTGTCAAATTTTTCTAAAGGTTACTCAATAATATCCTGTGGTTTTGTTTAAAAGTCTAACTGTATACTAATCCAAGAAACATTATAAACCCATGAACCCGCTAATTGAGGGCGTTATAAGTTTTATCAGCAAAATCATTTTTCTTTTCTGTTGGGCAAATATTTCCTGGAGATTTTGCTGATACTTTTAGCTTCTCTCCTTTATAACTCCTTCTCTATTTCTCTTACCGCATCTCCAAACCTACACTGCTTTCAGGGTGACATTGACACTCAGCATAGCTATTAAACATGATTTTGTTAACTGCTGCATGAGGCCTGGTGTGAATAGAGGGCCCCATGGCCAGCTGTGCAAAGCCTTTGATCTTTTATTTACATGCTGGTTTCATGTTTGGTGCTAGAAGAGAGTTCCTCACCAACCTTGGTTAAATGGATTTAAAGTTCTGTACAGAGGTTCTATTTAGCTATCGTCTTATAAATGGAAATCCATTATTAACTTTTTCAACATATAACAAAGTAAATAGTTATTTTTCCTAAATTTATTTTCCCAATCATAAATAAATACACCTTTTCGAAAGTAAATATGTTTTCTATTGTGCTTTGACTATTTCCTAAGCTATGTCAAGACCTTGATTAACAGTAATTTAAATTAAAATTTCTTATCATTTATGCCATCTTATGAACTTAACTGAACAATCTGCATTACACTGAAAATTTTTGCATTTTTATGTAACGAGGAAATGAAATTCTTCAAAGTATTACTGAGAAAGATCAAAATCTATCAGGAAATTTCAACAGAATAAAAAAAAACTATGTGTCAACATGAATATTTTGAAGGTTTTTTTCCCCCCTACCATTGAGCTTTACCCTCAGCCCATTTTTAACCTTTTGTCTTGAGACATGGTCTCACTAAGTTACACAGAGTGGCTCTGGGCTCAAACTTTTGATCCTCCTAACTCTTCCTCTCAAGACACTGGTATTACAGGCATGTGCTACCCCCCTTGGCTTGAAGTTCTTTTGAATAAGTAAAGTTTGTAGAAAGAATTCTACAGGTATGGCTAAGTGTGTTACCATTTAAGTCTAGAAATTTTAAATGCTTTCATGGATTTTGATTTAGGAAACTTTTTCATTCTTTATAGGGCTGGAATAAAACATTATGGGTCTGAGAGCACAGCTCAGTGGTAGAGCACTCGCCTAGAATGGTGTTACAAAAAAGCACAAAAATATATAGACAAATTTATATAGTATCTCTACCTTATATGGGATCAAACAGTTATATGAAAGCAAAAATATCTAGAAGAAAATGATATTATTCCTTGAGACATAAATGTATTTCAAAGCACAGAATCTATGAAGTTTAACATAATTTTAACAAAAGGAGATTATTTTAGAAGGTAAAAGATTTAATCCAGAATTAATCACAACAAATCTATAAATAGCTAAATCAAGAGTAACCTGTTGATCACCTTCTGGGATATAATGAATGATACAAATATGATGTAATTATTAGTGATTAAAAAGTCCTATCTTTTGCAAAACTACTATGCAACATCTACGTTAACATTTTAAGTTAGATCAACATTATTTCCTGAAATATGGACTTATAGTTTTCCAAAAAATTTGAAAAAGGATGGGTTTGTTTAAATATAATTGACAGATCCACCTTCCTGGGAATTGTCTTCCCATGAGCATACTCTCAAAGGTAATAGCTTCTCTTGCTGTTACTCCTGATTTTTGGAGAGTAACATCTGAGTTTATAAAGGCTGATTAGTGCTCTGGGTTTTTTGTTTTTGTTTGTTTGGCTTTTGGGATTTTTTTCATGATGTCCTAAGATATTGTGTTATAATCTGATTCATTCCTTTCTTTTTTCCTCTTTCTTCTTTCTTTCTTTCTTTCTTTCTTTCTTTCTTTCTTTCTTTCTTTCTTTCTCCCTTCCTACCTTCCTTCCTTCCTTCCTTTCTTTCTTCTTCCTTCCTCACTTCATTCCTTTCTTTTCTTTTTTCTTTCTTTTTTCTCCTTCATTTCTTCCTTCTTCCTTTTTCTCTCTCCCTTCCTTCCCTCCTCCTTTGCTTTTCTTTTACTTACCTGTTTTTGTTTGTTTATTTTAAGATTTTACCTAGGAAATAGATATACTTACTTTTGTCTGCAGATAAAGAAATAAAACTTAGAATATTGTTTCCAAACAGATTTTGGGTGAATATTTTTAAGAGGCTTCCTGGAATTGGGATGAAGATTGAACAAACTTCTTCTGACTTCAAGAATGTGATTTACAAGTCCTATAGATCTATGCACCTGCAGCTGTAGCCCTGTGGCATCCGATCCCGTCAGATCTCGGAAGCTAAGCAGGGTCGAGCCTGGTTAGTACTTGGATGGGAGACCGCCTGGGAACACCAGGTGCTGCAGGCTTGGGAGAAGGACCTGGCAACCCTCTCCTAATAATCAATCTGCCATTGAAAACTCTATGAACAGCAGAGAAGCACTGACAATGGTGTTTCGCCTGTTGTATGTAGGGTCGCTATGAGTCGGATACTGACTTGACAGCACCTAACAACAACAGCATAGATCTATGCCTTAAAATTAGCAGAAAAAATTTTTTAAAAATTCTCCTGTTTGTTCATAAAATATTTAGCATTTTTCAGCATTTCTATTTTGCTTATCTAGTATGTGCCTCAAAATGAAAATACATGGCTGATTTAAAAAGCTCTTGTTCTCAAGGAGGTAAGACTCTAAAGAGAGACATAGACATAAATATACACAGCATAAAAATTAGGTGAAGCTCATTGTACCAATGACCACATAGGAGAAGAGAATGCTTTTATTTTTGGGGGGAGAAGATAATTAGAGGGAGGTGTTGGATTATAAAAATGAGCAGGAACTATTTAAGCTGGGAGAAGTACATTTCAGACACAGTAGACAACCCACAAACACCTACAAGGTACAAGATGCACCCGTGAAGCTTCCTAGCAGTTCTGGAATTTTAGCATTGTGTTAAAGGGAGGAATTTGTTGTGAGATGAGACTAGAGATTTTGATTTGAAGTGGGTCAGGAAAAGGCTTGGGTCTTAGGCTCTGGGAAGTCATCAGAGTTTCTTAGGCAAATAAATAACATGATCATCTTTCAAGATCATTGTGGCATAGGATAAGGTTGAGCATAGATGATGAACACAATGGAGAAATGTAGACTATTAATACATTAGCATAAGAAACAAGTGACAAGAGTGTAAACTAGTATTGGAGGCAGACATGGTGATGCAAAACTGTAATCTCAGCCTTTGGGAGGCTGAGGCAGTAGGATCAATGTAAGTTCAAGGACAACCTGGGCTAGACCCAGACCTGCCTGGGCTACACTGAAAGACCCTATTTCAAAAAACCAAAACCCAGGACAAGCAACAACAGGAACAAAACCAAACCAAACAAACAACAAAAAGAATGTAAACTAATATAGTACTGTAGTAATGAAAAGTAATAATAATTTGCAAAACAATCCATGGAAAGATATTGGTGACTGATTTAACATAAAGAAGGCCAAAAGGAGGAAAAGGTTATAATGACTGATGCTTCTTAAGAAATTTCTGCTAACAGAGATATAGCAGAGAGGTACTGATTATGTAGAAAAGATAATGCATGCTCTTTTGGACCTTGGAGGGACTTTCAAAACATCCATGTGCTCAATAATTGCCAACCCAAATCTGGGTCACAGGAGGAGGTAGGAATGTGACCTAAGAGTATTATAGTTGTAGAGAAAGCAAAATTTTAATTATTATAACGGCAATAACAACAATATGAATAATAATAAACAAGTGCAAGCTGTCTTAGATTAAGTTCCACACAATCAGACCCTTTGACAAGGATACAGGTGTGAGTGATTTATTAAGGAAACTCCCCACCTCCCAAAGTGATGAAGAGGGCACTAGGACAGGGAGGGAGCATCAGCCAAACAAAGCCTATATCTCAGGCAAATGCCTCCAGGGAGTGCCTGCACCCCAATCTTGCAGAGGAACTCTGAAATGTGAAGTTGTACCTCAGTGTTGTTCCCCCAGGAAAAGCAGCAACATATACTCAGTATTGCCCAGGGGACATCCCAGAGGGACAAGAGTTACCAGGCTCTTCCAGCTCACCCTCAAGGGAAGATTCAAAGACTCACAGCTTCTGGATAGTGACAGTGAAATCATGGGGTGGACAGGAGGGGAACTGGGCACAACAGAATCATCACCCACTACTGCTGAAACCCAGTAGTTATATTATGATCTGTTTCTAGAACAGTAAGTGTGATTTAATGCACAAAGGAAGCAACATGTAGTTGAAAGAATTTTGGGGTAAGAATAAAAAGATTTGGCTTTTAAATCTATTCTAGGTCCAATGTGATAAAATATAGCAAGTTTCTTAACCTCTTCATGCTAAGGTTTTCCAGTTGGTTAAGTGAACAAAATAATATTTGCCTTGAAGAAGGCAAATAAATAAATAAGTAAATATTTTTTAAAAACTCAAACCTGAGCTGGAGAATCTTTTTCAAAAGCTTCCTCCTGGGCACACTACAACTATTAAAAGCAATTATAATTTTTACTAAACCATCTATAAATGCCAAAAGTTAAGATCAAGGCTTCTTTCTTTTTTCTCCTTCCTTCCTTCCTTCCTTCTTTCCTTCCTTCCTTGCCTCCTTCTCTCCCTCCCTCTGTCCTTCCCTTCCTCCTTTCCACTCTCTTTTTCTTTCTCCTTCTTTCATCCTTTCTCTCTCTCTCTCTCTTTCTTTCTTTCTTTCTTTCAGACTGAACCCAGGGCCATACACATACTTTGAGACAGTTATGCAGGGTGCCTCTGGCCTCAAACTTGTGATCCTCCTGCCTCTTCCTCCTACACACTGGGATTACAGGTGTGTGCCTGACAAGGTTTCCTTCTAATATACTACTTTCTAATATACCATACAAATCACTAATGCAAGAGTGATCTGAGGACTGGAGAAAATTCGACTTTATCACTAATGACTATGTACCTTTTTAAAAAACATAAACACCAATTGTTCAAATTCAGAAGAAAAGGAAATTTCTTTTTTTGCCAACAAACAGGTAAGATTCACAAAAATGAATATAGCATTCTATACCTCTTTTCCTGTAAAACATGGGACTGCTGAAAACTATTACCAGGATTGTAGCCAGTTAATAACAACAATAATTATGAAATTAAAATCATTTAATATCTCTGTGCCTCAGTTTACTCATCTATAAAATGAGAGATAATATACACTTAATTGTGTCATTTGAATCATTAAATGTGTGAAGTGCTTTGAGCAATTTCTAGCATGTAAAAAGAGCTCAAGAGTTGCTGGGTGATTTTTTTTTTTTTGCATACCATAGGATTATAACTATTCAGGGCCATAGAAAGAGTTCAACAAATTTATGGTGCTAATCCTACCCTATGATTCTTTGGCTGCTAAACATAGTGAGGATAACTAAAGAGCTAACAATTTCTTTCCTCTATTTTGCCGCCAGTTATGTCCAATACATACTGAGCCTGGGAAAATGTGCTTACTCTTATGATCACAAAGGTCTCTAGAGAATACTATTTATATAGCTTACTTTTAAAAGGGGATTCTAGGTTTTGCTTCTATCTTATATATCACATATGGGATGAAATAAGTAAAATATTAGTTGTTTATAAAGTATCAATTTTTCTCACATAAGATTGTATTAGACCAATGATCAACATTTTTAGTTCCCAAAAATGCTGAATAAACTGAACTAGAACAATTTACGAGATTAAAAATTTTACCTAAACGTGATCAAGAGGAAGAATCCTTTTAAGGCGCTTCATTCTGTATACTCTCTATGACATGCTTCATTTTGCACATGGAACAATGTTTTCTGTTTGTTAGCAACCTAAAGTCTTGCAGTGCTTCACAGTCATCACTCTGTTACCAAAATAATGCACACAGCACAGCTAGTGGTTGGGTCTTATTACTGAGAGTCCTTTGGCATTTGTGTCTCTAAAAATATCCAAGTTCTGGATTTGTTTCTAGACCAGTTACATTCTCTCACTTATAATTAATTTATAAAGCCCACTAGAGCCTTTTGAAAATGATTTGATCATAAAATGGAATGGAATCCCTAAAGGTAAGGCTAAATACTATTGAGATGAAGCCCATCATAAGAAAATGTTTGCAACATGGAGGGAGCAGTGTGAGGATGTCAGCTGTGCTGCGTCACTTTCTGCTCATCCAACTTGACCATGGGTGACCAGGAATCCCAAGGCCAATGCTTTCTTTCATATTAATCCATTATTCCCCTACATTATCCAGCTAGTTGTTTAGTCTAATATACTTTCTGCTTAGCTAATTTCATTCAGGATTTTCTAGTTCCCTCCCATTTGTCTTTCAGAACACATTCTTGTGAATGGGTGGGCATTCTGGAAACTTTCCATTTTTCTTATTGGGAAAGAATGTGGAACATAGACCTATTCTAATTTTTATTCAACAGAATTCCATTCTGAAAGACTCTCCTGAGAAAATAATTGTAATACCAATAATAGTAATAGTTGTTGTGGTTAAGTTCTGTCGAGGCGTGTCCAACTCATAGCAACCCTTAATGGGGTTTTCAATGACTGATTGTTTCGGGATTGCCACGTCCTTCTCCCATTTTGGTGGGGCTGGCAATCGAACTCGAGGCCTCAGAGACTACAGAGTGGCACTCTGCCAACAGAGCTAAATCCCAGCCCAATAGTAATAGTAGCTGGTATTTATTAAGTACTCAATATGTATCAAGTACTGTGCTAAACATTGTTGTTGTTGTTAGGTGCCGTCAAGTCAGTATCCGACTCATAGCGACCCTCTGTACAACAGGGGAAACACTATTATCAGTGCTTCTCTGCTGTTCATAGGGTTTTCAATGGCAGATTGATTTTTGGGAGGGGGTTGCCAGGTCCTTCTCCCAAGCCTACAGCTTCTGGTGTTCCCAGGTGGTCTCCCATCCAGGTACTAACCAGGCCCGACCCTGCTTAGCTTCGAGATCTGATGGGATCGGATGCCACAGGGCTACCGCTGCAGGCGTGCTAAACATTAAGCACTTATTATTATGTTCAACTCTTAAAACAGCCATCTAGGATATTTCCTAGTTTATTGTCATTTTATAGATTGAGAGAATGAAATGAAGAGATGGTTAGGAGCTTCCTTATCAGTTGTGGCAATTAAGTAGTACTGTCAGAATTCAAGTCCTTTAAAGTTGACTCCATAAGCTGGGCTCCTATATAAGCACTCCCCTAACTGTGGATATGTATCTCATGAGCTTCTTGGAACACATGAGAAATTCATACATGGAGTGAATGATATAAAAAATGATGAAAGTAAATTGTGTATTTCTAGAAGTTGTTACATTCAATTGTGAGAAACCAAAAGATACACATGAATTGGTGAACATTAGGAAGGTTGGCAATTTTTCTCTTTTTAATTGGAAAAAAAGAGAGATGATCAAGAATTCTAGAGACGTGCATTGAAGTGGAAGAATAAGAGAGAGAAGAAAAAGAAAAAGCATTTCAAAGACAATGAGAAACTAGCTCAGCTTCTTGAAGGGCCAGAGCACCAACAGCAGACAGGGCTGCCATGGATGTTCTCTATGAGGCCAGGTTCAAACGTTTTCTTGGAGCTCTAAGATTCTTAGAGTCAAATAGTCCCATGCCTGCTTCAACTGAAATTGCCCTGCTGCTCTCTTTGGCCATACTTATACAGATGCTCGCTGCAGCAGATGGGGAGCACGCCCAAGCTGCAAGCATATCTTTTCATTTTGTCCTAATTACTTTTCTTGAAAAGTCATTATCCACACTGATAGCTTGTATCTCTTTATAGGTTTACAGGGCACATACTTGGTTTCCATAACATCACATCCTTTTGATTCATCT
Organism: Pedetes capensis; assembly: GCA_007922755.1. NCBI lineage: Eukaryota > Metazoa > Chordata > Mammalia > Rodentia > Pedetidae > Pedetes > Pedetes capensis. Next base: position 13,377 of record VMDO01014010.1, on the reverse strand, counting down.
CAGAGTCTGGAGTAAAAAATGTCAATGAATGCATTGAAATAATAATAATAATAATAATAATAATAATAATAATAAAGGAAAATCTCCTGTGGTTGGCATAGCAAGGACTCCTGCCTTCATGTTCTGGTAAAAGAGATTTCTAAGCTTTCCAAACTTTAGTTTCTACTATAATGTTTTTTCTTCCAGATGAAATCTGAAAGTAAAAGAGATGTAGAGCACTGGGGCTTTTTCTCCCTGGCTGTAATTATTCCCTCCAATCAGGAGGTAGTTTCAAGGGTGGCCAACACTGTCAATCACCCTCTACCCTCCTTTGAAACTCGCTGATTATGGGAAAGTGCTTTGCATGTAATCACTTCAATTACTCAGTAAAACTTCCTGTGTTCCATCTGATGTGTTTTGAATTTGGGTTTTTTAAAAAGCTTTGCTACTTTCTCCTTACATCCTTAAAGATATATATTTGGATGGAACACAGTAACATGGTTTTTAAGTATGACCACACATCTAGTTATCCAAATTAGCTTGCCCTGTGTTGAAGGTTCATAGGATTAGAGTAGACAATAGAGATGGCAGAGGCATCAGAATAAGAAGCTTTGTGCAGAGGTTTAATCCAAGACTGCAGATTCCAGGGAGATTGCAAGCTGGGAACTTGGTCAGCAAGTTGCTGCATTTGAAACCATTCGTTTTGTCAGAAATTCCTCTGGCATGAAATGCTGGGGTTACTTTATGGGTGATACACGTCTCTGGCCTTGAACTTGGTTGAAAAAGAACAAAACAAAATAAAACAAAACAAAAAACAAAGTAACCACAGCAAAAGCTCCTTTGCTGAAACTTCCAGTATAAAGAATGAATGGTAGCTTCAAAAAGAGATCATTTCTTGATCTTTGAGAGCTATGACCTAGTCTATGATATTATAGTCATTCTGCTGGCAAAGTCTGCAGAGGAAGCTGCCAGGCTCTTGGTCATGGGTGGTATGGGGTTTGCAGGACGAAGCTGAGGACTCCTCTCCCAGTTGGCTCACTAGTGGCAGTCCTTTCAGAATAGCCAGTCACTCAAGCAACACAGGGATCACAGATTTCTCCATGTGAACCTCTGCACCCTTAGAAATTCGGTCATGGGCAGTATAATGAGGTTTTGGTGGTTTCATATTCAGTGATAAGCCTCTTTGATTTGGAAATTCACTCAGAACTATGTCAGCATCTTGTGAAAAATAAACACACGCATTTATTAAGCACTACTAGATTCCAGGAACTGCGATAGACCCTGATGGTACTCACGTAAATTAGACCTGGCTTTGATCTCCAAGAGATCATAGTTTCATGGAGCAGGACAGCCTTCCAACGTAGGGAGAATAGAATCCTCCTGTCTTACACTGGGTTTAGCCATTTATTCCCAAGGGCCTCTTTGTTATAGGGCAAGAATCAATACTGCAGCTTCCAAAACTGTGTTCTCAATAACAGTTTCTGTCTTTTAGAATGTACTCCAGGCAAAAGCTCCAGGCTCCAAGCCCTGATTTTCCGATTTCATTATGGGTAATATGAAGGGATTAAAGGCAGAAGCACTCAGATCTTTAAGATCTATCTTATTCATTTGGGATGCTATAATAAAACATCTTAAATTGAGTGGTTTATAAACAACCAAAATTTATTTCTCACAGCTCTGGAGGCTGGGAGCTCCAAGATCTAAGTGTTCGCAGATTTGATGTCTGGGAAGGGCCAGCTTCCTGGTCCACAGGAGGTCCCTTCCTGCAGCCATGGTATGTGGCGAGGAATCTTTTGGAGGTCTTTTTCATAAAACATACAAATTTTGGAGGGACACAAATATTCAGACCATAACTGTATCCAAAAATAAGAGAAAAATGCATGCCGGAAAAGATGAGAATTTGAATCAAGTGATTACCCTGAGAATAGAAGGAAAAGAAAAACAGAGGAAAAAAAGTTTAACAAAGTGTTTTGTAACACCATGATCCTATACATTAATTTTTTTACCTCTGTAACCAAAAGGAGTAGAAGAGGTTATTTAATCCTCATTAAATACAAGTGTGACAAAAATATAGTGGATGTTTGTTTACATTTTAAAAATTACAGAAAAAGATTCATTGCTTTAATTCCCCAGCAACATACTCCCCCCATTTCCAAACAGACTTGTCTCATGCTCTTGCCACTTTCTGAAGGAGTTTCATAATAACGTTTTACCATAATAATTTTTAAAATTTAAACATTCACTGTTATCTTTCGATCACCTCATGCATTTATGTTAGTTCCTTTTTGTGTGACATCTTCCATATTCTTTACAAAGGTCTTATGAAGGAAGTACAACATTTTTATTTTATGGATTCTCTTTTTATGAGTTAAGGAAACTGAGATTAAAATGAATTGCCACATTTCCAAAGTCATACAGAATAAGTAGTGGTCCAGATTTTAAATCTGAATATTTCCAAAACTCAAATTACTTCCACTAGAATTGTGTTTCCTGTACAAGTAAGAGAAACTATGTTTTAAAGAATGTATGTAATTGACCTAGGTTGACACTTCTAGGACAGTGAGAAGAAAGAGGTAGGAGAGCATCTCAAAAAAATATTGATTAGTTTTGTGTGTGCGTGAAAAGGAAGGATGGGGGTCTCCAATAATTCAAGATTCTAAACCTAGTGATTTTAAAGGGTGGTAATGTCACCCAAAACCTTGTAAAGTTGAAAGGATTAGAAAGTTTAGAGAGGAAGTTAGTATGATGGTGTGTTAAACTGACTTCCACACTGACATCCAAATACTTATTGAAATGATCAGAAGTGGCTAAAGATGATTGAGAGGTTAGGTCAGGTTACAGGCTCACTGTGGAAATACAGCTTGAAAAGCATACCTGGTGATATCTCTGCCTGGAATTCCTCCTTCCAGATTTTCAAAATTAGTTCTTCCCCCCCTCCCCCCAGTACAGGGGATTGAACTGAGGGCCTTACACTAGGCAAGTAGTCTACCAATGAGGTACATTGCCAGTCCCATTTTTACTTTTATCTTCGGACAGGGTCTTGCTAATTTGTGCAGGCTGCCTGTGGCCTCCAACCTGCAATCTTCTTGCCTCAATATCCTGAGTCTTTGGGATGACAAGAGTGTGCCACAGCGTCTGGCCATGTTGTATATTCTTTATGGTAGTTATTGAGGTTGTTCAAGATTTTGCTTTAGTTGGTTCTACAATGAACACCCATGGAAGCAGCAGCCAAGAAATCAAAAAACATATTGTTTTGGGAAAAGCTGTGGCAAAGACCTCTTTAAAGTGGTGAAAAGTAAAGATGTCACACTGAAGATGAAGGTGTACCTGACTCATGCCATGGTATTTTGAGTTGCATCATATGTTTGTGAAAGCTGGATGTTGAAAAAGGGAGACAGGAGAAGAATTGATGTTTTTGAATTATGGTGCTGGAAATGAATATTGAATATACCAGGGACTGCCAGAAGAATCAACAAATTCATCCTAGAAGAAGGACAATCTAAGTGCTCCTCGGAAGCAAGAATGGCTAGATTGCGTCTTATGTATTTTGGACATGTTGTCAGGAGGGACTAATCCCTGGAGGAGGACATCATGTTTGGGAGAGTTGAGGGAAGACCCTCAACTAGATGGATTGGCACAGTGGATGTAACAATGGGCTTAAGCATAAAAAACATGTGCCTGGCACAGAGTCAGAGAGTATTTTGCTCTGTTGTACATAGGGTCACTATGAATCGGATACAATTCAATGTTATCTAACAATAATAACAACAATAGCACTTATTAATTCTGAAGTCACCTTCATTTTCATTTTAATTTATTTATTTGTTTGATGCCTCATTACATGAAAATTTCATCTCCAGGGGCCTTTGCCTATCTTGCTTAGTGTATCCTTAGAGCCTTAAAACTATTACTGGCAGAAAAGGGGTACTCAATAAATTCTTAAAAATGAAAAGGAAAAGAAAGAAGAAATGAATGTTCATAACAACTGAAATATATGTAAATCTTTGATTATGTACTGAGGAGCCATAATTAAATGAAACATACTTGTCATTAAGGAACTTCTCCTTGATAATGATACAGTCTTCTGAGGGAAAGTGTGTATAAAAATAAAATAAAAGACTGACCTCTAGAGAGGAATGCAAAATACAGTGCATGGAACAAAACTGATACAGTGAATGATAGAAACAAAAGCACCTAATGAGAACATAATTGCATAATATTATAGAAGCCAAGTGAAAATAATACTTCATAGTGAATACTAGTAGTGGTCCTGGTGTTAGGGGCAATTGAGTCAACTGCCACTCATAGTGGCCCTATGTACAACAAAACGAATCACTACCCAACACTGTGCCATGCCCAGCACAATGCTTGTTGTTGTCAATGCTTCTCTGCTACTCACAGGGTTTTCAATGGTAGATTGTTTCCGAAGTGGGCTGCCAGGTCCTTCTCCCAATCCTACTGCACCCGGTATTCTTAGGTGGTCTCCCATTCAAAAATTAACCAGGCCTGATCCTACTCATCTTTGGAGATCAGATGGGATCAGATGCCAGGGTGTGTGGCTGTAGACACTTGTTAGGTTCCATTGAATGAGGTCAGACTCATAGACCCTGATAGGGTTTTCCATGCACATTGTCTCAGGATTGGGTTGCCATGTACTTCTCCCATTTTTGCCAGGCTGGGGATCAAACCCAGAGCCTCAGGGAGCACAGAGGAACACTCAACCAACTGAACTAAACCCAGCAGTGGTGTAGAATGAAAAAAGCTAATCACTTCCTAACTAACTTCAGAGATAATTTTTTTAAGTTCTATTTAGATGCTGACTTATTAACTCTATTTTCAGTCTTTTATTCTTATTCAGAAATAAGTAACATGTTAAAAATTTACAGGAAAACATTCTCATCTTTGGTCCTACACATCCTTGAAATGTTTCCATGGTGAGGTTATTAAATACAAATTTTGTCTGTTTCATGTTGTATTTATATAATCCAACAAATACACAATAACAGAAGAAATGATATGAAATACATATGAACAATTAAGTAGACTTAAACTTCTCTATATTAGAACACAGTATATAGCCTATTCTCTATGATCATGTTCCTCTGACATCAGTGGCCCTATTTGGAAATAAATGTGACATTAGTGGTAGTTCAACAGCTATAAAAGATGAGCAAGAATAAAAACAATATTTCTCTTGGCAGAAAATAAAATTACATTTTAACTGTTACCATTTAAATTTTATTTTAGTGAGACCACTTGTAACTCCTGGGGTAATTATATACTTAGTAATTTAGGTTCTAAATTCATTGTCATTTTGACTGTTGTATGTAGAATGTCTTTGTTGTCAGGATATATTCAATGGTAGGCAAAAAAATAGTTTGCTTCTTTTTGTTTTTGTTGTAAGAATTATAGTAAAATAAAGAATTCATAAAACAACTTTATTGTTTTCAGAAATCATTTTCCTTTCTGTCATTAGTAACAATCCATTTAAACTTAAATCTATTAAATTATTGTCATTATAACAATCCCTATTTATTTTAATTGGGAAAATTCATAGGCTCTATTTTCAATACTAGATTCTATATCCATCTTAACAATAATAGTAAAGATTATGTTAATCACAAACACAGCTAATGAACCACATTAGTAAGCCTTTGGGGTAATTTGTGTTTTATTGAAAAAATTTATTCTTATATTAAATATATTGCATCATGATATTTTAAGGACCTTGTTTTTGAGAAACTTTACCCTGCCGGAAATGCTTAATAAATAGTTATCAAAATCTTTGTAAATAAAAACAAACACAAATTTGCAGAAATAACCCTTTAAGAATGACACCAAACTCACAACTATTTTAAGGAATATTTCCTAGCATGCACAAGGCCCTGGGTTCAATTCCCAGCACTGGGGAAAAAAAGATGTAGGTGAAAATTAATTTAAGACCTCAGTGTAGGTGGCAGGATCATCCTGTAATATTTTTATCTTTCCCCTCATTTTAGTGACGCACAATTACCTGTGAGATTTTGATTGTTTCTACCAGAATGACTAGAATGCAGGATGCAGAAAGTCTGTTTTAAAACTTTGTTTTTAAAAATATAGAATGGCTAAATATATGATAGATAAATACTGAGAGAATTCAATATTTCACCAGTGACTGGAACCTGCTTTGCTCTGCTCATTGACTTTAAGAGATTATTTTTCTTACTCATTTTAAACTTCCTTCTGAAACATTTTGTTGGGGATTGGCATTCTGCCAAATCTTAATAAATTTAGTGACTTCTGACAAGTCTGTTTATATTTTTGTGAACTATGAAGATCAGGGGTTCCTAGAGTAGATATGAAAAGAGTTTAAGGTGTCATTTAGTTAATTTGAAACACATTCCTAGACAGTTATGGTTGATCTTAATGATATTATAATTAAATTTTATTCCAAATGAAAAGCAAGGATCTCTCTTTTTAAATGTGGGTAAATGTTTCCAAGGCTTTTGTTTGTGATTTATAAGTACTTCGTGTAGTTGTTATTATTTTCATGTTCAAAACAACTTTCTTTTAATGACATGCATCTTTTCTGAATTATTGTAGGTTTCATTTTGGAAAAACAGCTACAACTTCTAAGACTAGATGTTTACTTGTTAATACTAATAATCAGATCACATGCAAATATATGAGCTGACATAACCTTACAAGCATGTGTTAAAGAAAAGATTATAATGGGAAAATAACACTTTAAAATTGTTGTTTTTATGAGGATTTATTATGTGGGAATGGCTTTAGTACATAATTTTAATACTGCTATAAAATACATTCATGTACATTTTATATTTTACTGTTCCTACATATCCACAAAGTATGTAAAAGAAATTTCACAAGGCTGTTGAAGAAATGATACTGAGTGGCACTAAGAGACCGTAGTGAACAAAATGTGGAGAAAGAAAATTTGCATCTGGATAGAAATAGTATGCATTGCTTCCCACAGTGCCAACCCAATAGGGTTGTTATGGCACTAAATGATGTAGCATTATGTAAAGTTCTTTCCCAATTCTGGATACATAATAGTTTGTCAGTAGATGGCAGGTTCTGCATTATAAGCACTGAATCTAATTGATATCTCTTTGGTTTTTAGCTCACAAATAGAGATAATCAGTTTCACTCTTGGTAGGTTGAATCATGTTTATGGTATTCTATTTTTCTCTGGACCTGTTTGTTGAGGATGGCACTTGAACCTAAGCAAAAGCTGAGAATGAATAGTTAAAGGACTGGAATGTGGTGCATTTTACGAAGCAGTACTCATCTTTATGCACTTGGAAGGGAATGCCTTATTTTCTTTGGCTCTGAGAGGCAAAGTTATCACCAAATGCATGAGAATTATATGGTGATAGATTTCAGATCAATATGAAGGAGAATTTTCTAACAGTACAACAGATCAACAACAGACAGTACTGCCTAAAGTGATGGTGCATTTCATATTTTTGAAGAAATAAGACAGGATTAACGATTATTAGTGGAAAGTGTTGATAGCAACAATGGGTAAACTAGAATTCTACAATGTTTTATTTCAATATCCAAGAAACTTGTAACCTCTAATAGGGTTCAGAAGAAGCAGAAATTGATACAGAAGTATATGGGGGAGAGGGCAGTCCTGAATAATGGCTGGGACACTTGACTTATCTGTGCTGGCACTTACTAGATGGACAAAAGTATGTTTTATTATTATTGGAAGATAGAGTTCTCCCCCTTTTTTCCCAGTGAATTATAGTCTACAGTAGAAGAAAACCCCTGTCTTCCACCCATAGATTGCTGTGCTGTCCTTTATATCTTTCCTTCTAGAGGTTAATTCTGGAGAAAGATGTGGTAATCCACTCCCCAGGCAATCCTGAAGGAATCAGCCATTGAAAACCCTATAAGGGGCACTATGAGTCAGACACCACTCAACAGCACCTAACAACAAGAGGTTAATTGTTAACACCCCAGAAGCAGAGTGTTTGGGTTCCAATCTTAGGTCTGCCATATACTTGCTGTTTGTAGTTAAATTCATTACTCATCTGTTAAGTGGAGATACAAGTAGAACCTAACTACATGTTTGTCAAGGTGCTGGGATTTAGCTCAGTTGGTAGAGTGCTGAGCTGCAGTCTCTGAGGTCCTGAGTTCAATTCCCAGCACCACAAAAATGGGAGAAGGGCCTGGCAATCCACTCCCAAGGCAATCCCGAAACAGTCAGCCATTGAAAACCCTACAAGGGTCGCTATGAGTCGGACTCAACTCCACGGCACCTAACAACAACATGTGTTTGTCATGGAGACTTTTATTAAAAAAAAAAAAGAAGACATTTTGAAAGCATAAGATGCAGAATGTGCTTGAAATAGCAATTTCAATAAATGCCTATTGTTATTTAGCCTGTAGTAGTACCACTGTGATGTCCCATCCTATCAGATCTCGGAAGTTAAGCAGGGTTGTGCCTGGTTAGTACTTGGGTGGGAAACCACCTGGGAATGCCAGGTGCTGTAGACTTGGGAGAAGGACCCAGCAACTCACTCCCAAAGAATAATCAGCCATTGAAAACCATATGAATAGCAGAGAAGCACTGACAACACTGTTTTGCCTGTTGTACATAGGGTCACTATGAGTTGGACACTGACTGGATGGCACCTAACAACAACAACATTGTTATTTATGGTCTGGAGTTAATTCATTGAAATTATTTATAGCAAAATCAACATGGGAGATTATCTAAGGATTTCCCATGTATATTTCTGAAATTAATGAAAATGGTATTTCTACTTATTTTTAAGCTAGAGAATATAGTAAAAATAATGCAAATATAAATAAATAGATAAGGATGACTATTTGATAGCCAAGGTAATATCTAAATGCTAGTGTAATTGTGGGAAAAAGGAAGATAAATAAACAGACTTCTATTTACTCAACAGTTAAAAAACTCATAAGAAATGTAATACAAATAGTGGAAAGACAAAATTAAATATAAAAAACTTGTTGAGCATGGTGGCTCATGCCTGTAATCCTAGCAACACCGGATGTAGAGGCAAGAGGACCACAAAGTTGAGGGCAGAAGTAGCATGCACAACTTAGTGAAACCCTGCCTTGAGATAAAAAATAAAAACTAGGCAGGGGGTGCAGCCCAGTAGTAGAGCACTTACAAAGTTGATGATGTTTGATAGGTGCTATCAAGTTGTACCTGATAGTGACCCTTATAGGGTTTTCAATGGCTCATTGTTTTGGGATTGCCTTGGGATTGGGTTGGCACATCCTTCTCCCATTTGTGCGGTGGTGAGAATTGAACCTAGGACCTCAGACTGCAGAGCGACGCTCTACCAACTGAGCTAAATCTCAACCACAGTTTATAGCACTAAAACCAACCAACCAACCTACAAAAAGCTTGAAGTAGCCAGGCGTGGTGGTGCCTACCTCTAATCCCAGCAATTTGGGATGCCAAGGCAGGAGGATCACAAGATTGAGGCCAGAGGCAGACTTTGCAATTTAGTGAGAACCTATCTCAAAATTAGAAAAAATTAAAAAGGGGCTTGGTGTAGCCTAGTGGTAGAGCACTTACAAAGTATTTTTGAGGCCCTGGGTTTAATTCCCAAGTACCACAAAGAAAACCAAAACAACAAACAAGAACAACAAGACAACTTTGAAGTAACTTTAAATATATACTTACATGTCATATATAATCTCTAGTGGCCCTACTCAGGTCATTATTGCTAGGTTTATTGGTAGGAGATAATTCCTCCTTTGAATAGGGAATAGGGCTCCTATTTCTTTGAATGACATCATATCAGTACAATGGGCACTCAATGATTATTAATGTTACTTCCTGGCAGGTGCAAAAATTGGAGTAATTTTTAACATATGATTTATGTTTGTAATAAAATGTGTAAATACAACAGTCATCCAAGCTATAGTAAATGGACCAATAAGATAAGAAAGAGGAAATAAAAATAACCCACTTTACACCCACAGGTCCCAAAGGATGTGGCCAGGATTTTCAGCAAAACCCATCTGCATTTGACAGACTTTGTCTAATTCCTATAACCATTTTCTGCTCCTTTTAAATAAATTATTTGGCTTCTTTTTCTCTGCTACATCAATTTTTCTGTTAAATTTTGCATAAGAACTTTGGATCTACATCTCAGAGGAGGCTCTGGGAAGCCTTAGGGCATCAGACAAACTTGGACTGGAGGAGTGCCAGACAGGAAAAAAAAAGTCTCCAGTAAAGATAATAAGAGTTGTAAAATCCTCCTTTCTAAGGAATCTGAATAGATAAAGGAAAAGTCATTTTGCAACTTCCCTTCTCAAAGATACAGATCTCTGTGTTTCAAAATAGCACAATTGTTTGCTAATCTTCCTGCAATATCCAGCATAGTTTTGGAGCTTTCTCTTTATCACTTGAATAAACAGCACATTGCAAAATGTTTCTTTCAGAAAGCATCATTGCGCAGGGCAAAGCACAAACCACTATGAGGTTAAGATTGTCACTATCATTTTAATCAGTATAAATTATTTCTTAAAAATACTTCCTTATTATATTGATCATTCAATTAGGAATTCTCTTAATCCTTACTAAGTAGAAAGCATAGAAATAGGTATTTTGGAAAGATACAATGAAATATAGGATTTAACTCTTACCTTTAAGAGTTTACAAAATACTCAGGGAAGTAAGGCATATATATGTTTCAGGCTTTCATTGCTGTTGTAAGAAATCACTGCAAACTTTGTGGATAAAAACAACATAACTGTATCATCTTTGTTAGTCTTGGTCTGAAATCTGACATTGATCTCCTGGGATAGAATTGCCATGACTTCTGGAAGCTCTATGGGAGAACTTCCTTGCCATTTTCAGTATTTAGAGGCTCACATCTCAGTTTGTGGCCCCTTACTCCATCTTCAAAGCCAGCAACTTTGTATTCTTCTGAGCCTTCTTCACATATCACACATGTGTCTGAACACACTTGGGAAAGGTTCTCTGAGCTACAGGACATTCAGGTGTTAAAGGCTGGATTCCTAGAATGGCCCTATGGGGAGATGGTGGAATCTTAAGTGATGGGGCTGAGTGGAATGTTTTTAGGTCATTGGGATTGTATCCTTGAAGGAGGTTGTGGGACCCAGGCCTTTCCTTGCTCTCTTTTGCTTCCTGGCCATGAGGTGAGCTGTTTTCCTCTGCCACATTCTCCCACTGTGATATGCTACATTGCCACATGCCCAAGGCAACAATGCCAATCTCCAACATGAACTAGAAGCTCTAAATCCCTCAGCCCAAATAAACCTTTCAGCTTTATAAGGTAGTTATCTCTTGGTCTTTGTTATAGAGATGGAAAACTCACAAATACACCAGGATAATCTCCAATATCAAAATTATTCTAATTACATATGTGCTAAGTTCCTTTTGTGGGCTGGGATTTAGCTCAGTTGGTAGAGCACTGCGCTGCAGTCTCTGAGGTCCCGAGTTCAATTCTCAGCACCGCAAAAATGGGAGAAGGACCTGGCAATCCACTCCCAAAGCAATCCCGAAACAGTCAGCCATTGAAAACCCTATGAGGGTCGCTAGGAGTCGGATACCGACTCGACGGCACCTAACAACAACAACAAGTTCCTTTTGCCTATATCACTGTGGCATCGGATCCCATCAGATCTCGGAAGCTAAGCATGGTCAGGACTGGTTAGTACTTGGTTGGGAGATTGACTGGGAACATCAGGTGCTGTAGGCTTGCAAGAAGGAACCAGAAACCCACTCCCAAAAAACAATCAGCTATTGAAAACCCTATGAACAGCAGAGAAGCACTAACAATACTGTTTCGCCTGTTGTACGTAGGGTTGCTATGAGTTGGACACTGACTCAATGGCACCTAACAACATAGAAACATCAAAAATTGTTTCAAGCAAAAAGACAAAGATTTCAGTCTAGAATTTTAAATCATGTGCTTATCTTCAGTATTGAGTATTGTTATAAACATGAATTCTAACACCAATGTATGTTAATGAATCATACATTTCACTATTACCAATCATACATTATATAGAATGGTATTTATTAGAGCTGAATTCAATCTCAATACAGCATCAATGGACATAGATCTTGGGTTTTGTCTTAAATCTGTGTATAAAGATGTGCATCAGAGAATTGAAATCTTGAAGAGCTCTGGAAAAATAGAACTCTGCCTTCAGTTTCAATTTCTTCTTTTATAAATTGACAGGTCTTGGGTTACTTAAAAAGCTAGCAGTCTGCTATATAGAAAGCTGGCTTTCCTTAGAGTCATTTATGGTGGCTTTTTATGAACAGATTTTACTTATGCATTCATATGTGTATATGTATGTATACTCACATGCATGCATGTGCATATGTTTGTCTGTGTGCATAACACAAACTGATGAATTTACAATTATCTTGAATGCTACTTGAAAACAAACATCAAAAAACTGAATGTATTAGGTGAAAGTCAATAAAGCCACCTCAGGTCTAAATAGCTTTTGGTAGTTACTAACATATAACAGACACTGCTATAGGCTCTAACATACTAGGCAGACAGTATCTATTCTTGTCATACCCTATATAGACTTGGGTTTTTTTGAAATAGGAGAAATTCAGTTAATGTTTTAGCATGGAGAAGTTTAGTCAATAAGAATCTTTTGTATAAAGCATGTTAGTATTTAATTTCTTTTTTACTGATTGAATTGGGACAACACATACATACTATTAGCTCCTGGATGCTATATTTTCCTTAAGTGACTTAAAGAAAACCATTTTAAGGACACTTATCCAGGAAAGATGCCAATGCAAAATGGACTATGTCAAGACTTTTTACATTTTCAAGTTACTCTACTTATAATTTTTTCACAAGAAGTATTTTATAAAATGGAGTTCTGTGGTTTTTGCTCTCTCTACATTAGTTAATAAAGCCTACAGCCGTACCTCTGTGGCATCCAATCCTGTCTGATTTGGGAAGCTGTTGTTGTTGTTGTTAGGTGCCGTTGAGTTGAGTCCGACTCATAGCGACCCTATGTACAGCAGATCGAAACACTTGCCGATTCTGTGCCAGGCAAACCATCTTGTTTATGTTTAAGCCCATTATTGCAGACACTGTGTTAATCCATCTGGTGGAGGGTTTTCCTCTTTTCCGTTGACCTGCCACTCTTCCAAACATGATGTCCTTCTCCAGGGATTGTTCTCTCCTGACCACGTGTCTGAAATATGTAAGACGCAGTTTGGCCATTTTTGCTTCCAAGGAGCACTCTGGTTGTACTTCTTCTAGGACAGATCTGTTGGTTCTTTTGGCAGTCCATGGTATATTCAATAGACGTCTCCAGCACCACAATTCAAAAGCATCAATTCTTTTTCTGTCTCTCTTGTTCACTGTCCAGCTTTCACAACCATATGATGCCACT